>JAQPCC010000092.1:600000-886478 GCA_028392965.1 Lindernia subracemosa | reverse complement strand
TTTTATTCATTATTACGGCTTGGCTGGCGTACGTGAGGGTGATTTTTCATCCCATACAATGAAAATCATAATTCTTTTATGTAGTTCTACGGCAAATAGACAATTCAAATTCTATAAAAGCCTCATAAAACCCTCGAAACTCATTATTCCAAGCGTACATATTGAAACATATGCTAAGTCATTATTCTAATCATACAAATAATGAGGATTTGTAATATTCATAAGTAATCCATTTATTTTAGCGTGTTGGAAAAAATAATATTATAAAGTCAAAAATAAGATTTAAAACTTTTACTTGGGCTAATTATTTAACACTATGACAGGAGTATGAATATGAGTTTTACTTTTAAAACTCCAATCTTATACATAAAAACTCATGTAAATAAGTCTCGGATGTAGTTTTTTAGGCTTAAATATATTTTTAGTGATGTATGTTTGAATGGGTAGCGTTTTAAATACACTTAAGTTAAGAGTGGTAATTTTAGTCCTGTAAGTATCAAAATTGAAGCAATTTAGGGTGGGTGGCAACTTCAGTCCTATAAGTATTATAAATGAAGCAATATTAGGACATCTAAACCTAAAAATCTAATTTCAGCCCGAAATTTATACACGTGGCACTAAAGATGCTGACTTGAACTAAATTTGTTTTCTCTTTCCTCCAATTAATCGTCATCTCATAAGTAAAAAAAATAAGAAAGAGCTTATTTAGAGGAAAGATAATAAATTTTAGTCATGCAAGTATTAGAATTGAAGCAATTTTAAGAAAGTTAACCTCGAAAATATCATTTCGACCCGAAATTTATACACATAGAACCAAAAATGCTGACTTGGACTATGAAATGACGTTTAATTAAAGGAAAGAGAAAATAAATTTAGTACAAATCAGCATCTTCGGAGCCACATGTGTAAATTCTGGGCTGAAATTGAGTTTCTAGGTATAACTGTCCTAAAATTGCTTCAATTTCAATACTTGTAGGACTGAAATTATCATCATTAACTTAAGTGTCTCTAAATTGCTTCAATTTTGATAATTATAGGACTAAAATAGTCACCATTAACTTAAATGTCCTTAAAACGCTATCCCTCAAATATACAGGACTAAAAATTTATTTAAGCCTAGTTTTTTAATATTGTTTAATGATAAAATAACATACTTTTGTTTAGAGCTCACGCTCACCTCAAGACATATATAAAATTTTGAGTGTCATTTTTCAATTTTCTACTTAGTAGTGGTAGTTGTTAGGATGTCTATTTCAAATGTTAAAAAATAAAAAATAAAAATAATAATAAAAAAGAAATACCAAGTGCCATCTCCTGTTGCATTCACAGTACATACAATTTTGTAGTTGGCTACAAGTTATTAGGATGTTTCCTATTTCAAATTTTTCAAAAAGATTCGGTATCAGATAGTCGATCCTATCCAATATAATCTATGCGTATAATTTATTGGTCATATGCGTATCATTCATTAAAATTCCAAGTTAAATCTAATTTTAAAACTCAAGAAAAAGCTTAGGTGTGCTGTTCTCATGCTAAGCGTCTAAAACTAAATAAAAAATGAAATAAGTTTATACTTGAGGACATATTTGATAAAATAATATATAAAATTAAAATATGATGTTATCCTACTTTAATGTGAATTGACATTTTATTAAAAATAAATATTATTCACAATAAAAAGTGACGCCTTCAAAATAAGCCCGACTAAGAATCCGGCCAATAGCTTTTATCCACCTTCCGATGTCTTCTTCCTGCGAGTTGCACGAACGAACGCGTCAGAAAAGCGGGTGGCGAGGCCGCGGACGTCCCTCTGACGCTTAACTCAATTCCTTTCGTTTCGTTTCGTTCTTACAGCAAGTGTAGAAGTATTCAGGGACTTATTGCTTGGAAGAGTATGTGTCTCTCAAATGATGATTCGGGATAGTTATTTATAAAGGTTTATCAAAAAAGAGGATAACACACCTGTCATAAATTGTGACCTTAGGGATTTCGTGACATTTTATGTTCGGAAGCAGATTTCTTGAACTCGAAAGGCGTGTTGATTCGATGTATTCTCTAGTTCAGTGTCATCGGACGAATTGTAAGAATCTTTCGGCCGTCTTCCTCGGGAAAATTCCCGAATAAAGCATCCACCTCTCCCGAGGAGATAACTTATTCAATCGTTCGGCTGGGGTGTTATTTCTTGGGCTGGCTTGATCGGATATTTTATGAGCTAAATCCCCGAGGGCAACATAAAGTTTATGGTTTTAAATGTATTTTGCCATGTCATACTTTTTGTCACAAATCCGGGACATCAAATTTTTTCGAAATAATCCTTGTCTCGCCGCCTTTACAACTGGCACGCATCTAACCCGGTCTCCACTTGCCGAGTTTTCGTCTTAGCCATGATAAGCCTCCACTATAATGTTGCATTGTTTTTCAATTACGGAAACGTATACAAAACAATCGTTATAAAAGCGGATCGTCGGAGTAGATCCCCGATTAGTCGCTAACTTGATTACTCAACGAACTAAGGTACATATTAGGAGACTCACACCCGTGAAATACCAAACAAACATGTGTCTCACTTTCTCAAACTCAAAAGCTACCTATCCTAGGTTTCGAACTACCTATGTTAAATACAGTTATCTTCTAATGTCCGCTCCAGGATCTTAATCACTCGCTCGTACCTAACTCACTCAAGAAACCTACCCAACGGGACCCCTCAAATTCTTACCCAATAACTCGTTTATGTGGCTTTTGTGTGCTCGAATGTTGTGTTCGACTCCGTCTTCGAACGTGTCTTGTGCAGCTCGACTTGGCCTCTATTTATAGGTGTTGGGACGCTCTTTTGAATGGCAAGAAGATCCCATGAATATCTCAACTTCCATCCTTGCAAGATTCTCTTCATGGTTGGTAAGATTCGGATTTGAACTTGGCCAATTTTTGGTAAGTTCCCATAAATATTTCAATTTTCTTCCTCGTTTGATTTTGACCAAATCTTTGTCATGTCCCGATCGAGTCCCAGGTTTAGGAATGTCAGTGGGGCGGGAATTTTTCATCCCCGCGGGGATCCGCCACGAACAGGGTAGAGAATCCCAGGTTTTTTATCCCCACGAGGTGGGGACGAGGCAACATCTCGCCCCGTTGGCGGGGGTGGGGACGCGGGGATCCCCGCCCCGTTCCCCGCTATTATTATAATATATATAATATTTAAATAATATATATTATACCCAAATTATATTATTATAATATAAATAATATTTATTAGGCCTTAATTTATAATATATAATATATAATATTTAAAATTTAATTTAAATAATATATTTAATTTACATATTATAATATAAATTGTATTTTTTTTTAAAAAAATAATTCGCGGGGCGGGGATCCCCGTGGGGACGGGGACGGCGACAATTTCATTCCCGTTTACTTGGCGGAGACGGAAATGGGGATTCCCCATAGTCGCGGGGCGGGGGAGGGGGATTAGATCCCCGTCCCTGCCCCGCCCCGTTGACATCCCAACCCGGGTTACATGCTGCCTCTTGCGTGCCCCGCGCTGCCGCTAACCATCGCGTCGTTGCGCGCCTTGACCATCTCTGCTCGCCAAGCTCGTCGGGAAGAGCGTGAAATTATTTTTCCTAGCTTGGCCTACAGCCCCCTCCACCCCGCCAATCTCCACCGTCGTCCGCCGCCTTGTGCCGCCATGCTTGGCCTGACCCTCGCCGGACCCCCGCCTGTCGCTGCCTTGAACTATGTTGTTCCCGCCCCGCATGTGCGCGCTGGCCTGGCTTCGCGGCCGCCTCGGGTCGTGCCACGCCTAAGCACCGCGCGTTTGCCCTGTTGTGCACCGCGCGTCTGCGCGATCCAACCCGCCAATGCCGACGAGTCCTGCCGGGAAATCCCTGCGAGGTTGGCATCAATTGTGCGCGCACGGTCTCCCTATCACTTGCTAGCCGGCCTTGGTCATGTCTTTCGTTATCTTGTCGAGTTCATTCCAAGCATTTTGGATCTGCTATAAGTGTTGATTTTCTTCAACTCGTGTATTTTGGACCATATATCATTGCTCATCGGCAATGAACGAGCAACTGACGTCACACTCGGTTTATATATTCAGATTAATAAGTTGTAGAAGAAGTTGAGTAATAATAATAATAATAATAATAATAATAATAATAATAATAATAATAATAATAATAACTTTTTCTTTATGATTTAAATGAGTATGATGCGTTAATTATTAGTTTTATATGTTTCTCTGTCAATTGTGAATAATAGGAAAGACCTTCGTGACAATAAATCCGAGTACGGAAGAAGTAATTGCAAGTGTTTCGTTGGGTGACAAAGAAGACGTTTACTTAGCTGTTAAGGCTGCTCGAGAAGCATTCGACCATGGCCCTTGGCCCCGCTTGCCCGGATGTGTACGTACGAATAAGCTTACATTTCATGCATAAATATAAGTTACTAACTTCATATGAGAAAATTGATCGAAAACCATCTTCTTCTCACGATCTATTTCTTCCGACTTGTTTTGTCGGGAAATGATCAAGAACCTAAGTTTGCTCTGATACATTAAGTTAGTGGCATACTTTTGCAATCATCATATTTAGCGATCAAAAAAGAAAAAATGGGTTCGTCCAAAATTACCTTGCAAAATAATGATAAAAATAGTTGAATAACCTAACGAAATACCCCGTTAAATATTCAGGAAAGACGGAGAATATTACTCAAGTTTGCGGATCTGATGGAAGAAAACGTCGAAGAATTAGCGGCGTTGGATTCAATCGATGCTGGCAACTTATATAGTCTGGCAAAGCGCAAGCTCATCCACGATGCGGCCGAACTTATCCGCTACTACGCAGGTGCAGCAGATAAAATAAACGGATCGACGCTAAAAATGTCTTCGGAATTACAAGGTTACACACTTATGGAGCCAATAGGAGTGGTGGGACACATAATTCCGTGGAATCTTCCGACGCAGATGTTCGTGATGAAAGTTGGCCCGTCTCTGGCCGCTGGTTGCACCATGGTGGTCAAGCCTGCGGAGCAAACCCCTCTTTCCGCACTTTATTATGCTCATTTGTTAAAACTGGTAATTAATTCATAATGAATAAATGAGCAGTAACATAAGACATATATCGTCACGATACTAATCGAATATTATTATACATGTGCTTATTATTTTTATTTGAAAAAATTAAACGTACAGGCAGGTGTGCCAGATGGGGTGGTGAACGTTGTGACAGGCGACGGACCGTCGGCCGGTGCCACCATTAGCTCTCACATGGACGTCGACATGGTGATAATCCAAAGCTTATTGCGGAAATCTCTTTTCTTTTTTATTTTAGTTTACGCAAAAATGGCGCACTATATCATATATACGACATGGCCTCGAATTTATCTTGCTTTTATGTTCAGGTAAGCTTTACTGGTTCGACAGAGACGGGACACCTCATAATGCAAGCCGCGGCAAATAGCAACCTGAAAAGCGTGTCCTTAGAACTCGGAGGAAAGTCTCCGTTCATTGTCTTCGACGATGTTGATGTTGAAAAGATCGCTCCTCTTGCACTGACGGCGTGCTTCTTCAATCAGGCAAGAATTTATATTTAGGGCAAAGCTTAGTTTTATCATAGGCTGTCATAATTACATGTAAATAAGCTCATTTTTCAGATACATTTGTTCGAATATGTATTTTATTTTTTTTTTACCATATTTCTTTAACTATAAATCACAATTATCTTTAATTTTCAGGGGCAAGTATGCGTGGCGGGCAGTCGCATCTTCGTGCAAGAAGGAATATATGAGAGATTTGTAGCAAGGTTATTGGAAGAATTGAAGAGTTGGGTTGTTGGGGATCCATTCGATCCAAGTGTTAATCAAGGGCCGCAAGTAAGTGGGTTGCATTATTAAAAGTGGGTTGCATTATTAAAATAAATACCATTGGATACTTATGAAATATCAATAAATAACTCTTGAGCTTTACGTCTTTTAAATGAGCATCGACTTGAGACTTAGAGCATGAATATGAGTCTTTAAATAGCATGAATTTTAGACTTGAACGACCATGAACATGGCTCTTGAAGAGCATGAATAAGAGGCTTATGTTAATTCGATGAAAGTCTCTTGAGATTGTTGATCACCTATAAATACTTCATTTCCCTTACTCCATGAACACATAAAGTTCTTGGAAGAGGTTGTTGAACCATTGGAGCTACAAGAGAGTCCTTTAAATAGCTTTAGTGAAAGTTCTCACGCCTTAAGATTTCGTTTTCTTACTCTTGTCATTTTGAGATATATTTCAACAGGACGAAGTACTTCGCAATTTAGATAATCGTTAATATAATTAAATATAGGTTTCTATATTGTAATTAATATTGACATGCTATGCATCCATTATGCAGGTTGACAAACAACAATATGATAAAGTGCTTTCCTACATAGAGCATGGGAAGGGAGAAGGAGCGACCTTGTTAGCCGGTGGAAAATCTTTGGGCCAGAAATTAGGATATTACATTGAGCCAACGATATTCACAGATGTGACTGATGACATGAATATAGCCAAGGAAGAAATTTTCGGACCCGTTATGTCAATCATGAAGTTCAAGTAAGTGATTAACTAACTAATCATCATCCTAATCAATTTTGTAAGTTTTTCATTAGTGAAAAAAGAAAAAAAAAAATCCAACAGTATCCACAATGTGGGATTATTTGGAGAAAATAATCCCCATTTTGTTTTTTTTTTTTTTTTTGTTGTGAATCATGGTTGTGGAATTGAGCTTATTTTAAAGATTATTTCGAGAAATAATTTGAGATCATGTGCATGATCCCGGATTACTTTGCGAGTATTTTTTAAATGACTCACCTCTTTATTTTAGGATCGACAAAAAAAAATAAAATATTACTTTTTAATATTTTACGGTTTTATATGATCGCAGAAGATAATTGGATTTTGCGGTTATTTGACGTTCGCAAACAATGGGACTATGTATGTTTTTGCAGGAGCGTCGAAGAGGTTATCAAAAGAGCCAACTGTACAAAGTATGGATTAGCAGCTGGTATAATGACCAACAACATCAACACTGCAAACACTGTGGCAAGATCGATTAAGGCTGGTGCGATTTGGATAAACTGTTACTTTGCCTTCGACTATGACTTGCCGGTCGGAGGATACAAGATGAGCGGCTTCGGCAAGGATATGGGGATCGATGCCCTCTACAAGTATATTCAAGTCAAGTCTATTGCCACTCCAATATTTAATTCTCCGTGGCTCTGATAAACGTCGCAAGGCGTATTCATATCGAATTTTATGCTTGTTTCATATACTATGTGTGCGATAATGTCAATTTGTGTTGAATTTGCGAGAATTTATAACAAACGATCCATGTACATATCGCGTGCAATAGAAAATAACACTATTATTTATGGATGGAATTATACCAATAAGCAACCATAAATAAACTTGTTAAATAATAAGGAATCACCTTAAGAAAATATTAATCTAGCAATAAGGTTAATTATTCCAATGCATTCGTGTAATAGTTAATTATTTCTCGACTAATACTTTTCTTACCGTTCCAATGCCTTCACCACAATAGCCTTTTTAATGATTGTTTCTTTTCTTCTTCTCTTAATTTTGATGTTCCTTATTTTCATTCATACGATGTTAATACTAACTATTCTATTTTACGGGTGATGTTATACATATATGTGGAACACTAAAAAGAAAAAAATTGTCCTAAAACAATTTCTTGTGTGTTTGTAGGTCACAACGATCGACATAAAGGATTCAAATGTTTTGATCCTAAAACATAAAATATTTGTGTCTAGGCATGTTTTTTTAATGAGAATTTGTATCCTTATAAGATAAACGGGTCATTATCATCTAGTGTTAATATATCGTTGTTTCTTTACTCTCCATCTCATGTTTCAGTGAAGTCACCATCTTCAACGATAGACTTAACACATATTCATGGTCCATGAATGATATATATAGAACTCATCAACATGTGTATCAGATCTTACAAGCTCAGACGTTCGCTAAATCAATGATAAATCAGTCCGACAATCACATTTCTACCATCATTGATCTCGAGTTGCCGCCATAAGAACATATTATGCCTTCCCCAATACGTCTTCCAACTGAAGACAACCATTCTATAAGTATAAATCTTGTCTCTTTGTCCGAAACTATTACATCCACATCTCATACTATGGTTACAACATTTACAAGCCGAATCCACAATATGCTTAACTCCTTACCTGTGGAGATATTCCAAGTGAGTCACGGTCAGTCAATCAAAGTAGTCTTTCAACATGATGGGCGTGGAAAGCCACACTTGAAGAGCTTGATGCTTTGTATCAAAATGCTACATGGATTTCAATTCCCTAAGATTCACATATGAATGTTATTAGATCAAAATGGAATTCTAAAGCTAAACTAAAAGCTAATTGCACACTTGATAAGCTTAAAGCACGACTCGTTCCGATGGGTTTCACCAAATGGATGGTATTGACAATATTGAAACATTTTCACTGGTTATCAACCCAGGTACTTTTGGTCTAGTTCTTCGTATAGCCATGGTCGTCAATCGGACATCCGACAACTTGATGTTAAAAATTAATTACTTCATGGTTACATAACTATGGACATTTATATGGAGCAACCATCAAGTATGCATGATCCAAAATTTCCATCTCATGTTTGTAAACTTCGCAAACCTCTCTATGGTCTTAAACATTTTAGTACTTTTTTACTCAAAGCGAGTTTCTTTTGTAGTCTTGTTGATCCGTATTTATGTGTTATGCACTCGTCACCTGGCACATTGATCTTACTTTTTATCTTGATGATTATATGTTGTTAACATGATCCAGTTCGACAATACTTGAGGAATTTATCACAACTTTACATTGTGAATTTGCGATGAAAGATGTTGGACCTATACATCATTTTCTTGGTATAGAGGTTTGTTAGGAATTTTATTGTGTTCATCTCTATATTCCTCTTGTAATTGGTTAGTTTGTAAATATTAGAAAGTTAGAGGACCAAAATGTAAATATATATCTAGTGTAGAAAGGTATATATAGTCAAGGTCCACGTAGAGTTCAACAGAGTTTTTGGTGAGAAAGTTTACGAGTGTGTAATTGGAAAGTGATTAAGAAAAGCTTAGTTAAAAAATTCTCTCTATCTCTTTCTCTTTCACTCGCGCCAAAAACAACACACAAACATACATTTGATCGAAAACCTAATCGAAGACTATTTGATTATTATTTGGATTTGCTGCTCGATAATCAAATAGGAATCGGATCCACATTGCATCGATCGAGCTGTTCTTCAATCGTTCAAGGTTCGAAGCTAGCTTCCGCGCGTTTAACCATTTATTTGAACCTAATTGTGTGTTTAATTGCTTGTGTTGAATGAATTTTGGACCTACAATTGGTATCAGAGCATACTTGCGTGATTAATCATAGGCGAATTGAGGCTAATTCGGTTGAATTTGCTGTGATTTTGATCGGAAATAGTTCGACGTTCGAAAACTTTGACAACACGGTTTTAGCTAATTTGCGCTTAATCCTGTTTAGATTCTCTTAATTGAGTGTTAGGCATTGAGTATCGAGTCATTCAGTTCGATAATTTGGTGTCAGTTAGCTAAAACTAGGTGTTATTGAGTCAAATTGACTGATTTCTATAGTTTACGCATGATGAACTTGGTTTACGAATGATGAATAGTGTTTGCGAGTGATGAACTAGGTTTACGAGCGTATAACTGTGATTAAAAACTTAAGTAATTGTCAATTTGCATTGTTTGCGAACGCTGATTGTCTGTTTAAACATCAAAGTCAACAGAATAACTTTACGGTCAGAGTAAAGTTTACGGGTATAAGTTTGCTTGTTTCAAGTTTACGAACAATTTTCGATCGTAAACTAGGATAAGTTGTGTTTACGATCAATTGAATCTGAGATTATCAGAGTTTACGAACGAATTTCGATCGTAAACATCCGAAATTTCTGTTTGCGAATCATTTTCATTCGTAAATTACATAAGTGTGTGTTTACGAATACGTTTCGATCGTAAACTACTCAAGAGATAGTTTATGAATCATTATTGATCGTAAACTACTGAACTTCCTGTTTACGAATCATTTACATTCGTAAACATTTTGCGATTGGGTTTACGAATCATTTTCAATCGTAAACCTTCCGAAAACCAGTTTACGAATCATTATCGATCGTACCTTCCGAGAACAAGTTTACGAATCATCAACGATCGTAAACTCTTCGAAGATCTAGTTTACGAATCTATAGCCATCGTAAACTTCACAATCGTAAGTTTACGAATCATCTGCATTCGTAAACAACTCGAGTCTAGCATTTACGAATCCATTTCAATCGTAAACCTTTACAAGTTTATTGTTTACGAATCTATTTCATTCGTAAACTATCCATAAGCAAGGTTACGAATATTTCTCAATCGTAAACTCACTTAGGAAGAGGTTTACGAATCTATTTCCATCAGAGACAGTTTACGAATCCTTCTCATTCGTAAACTAACACTATAAGCTTACAACTTACGTAGTATTTTTGGAAAATTAAACAAAGTGCTTAGAAATCAATTCGTAAACATATACACGAATTAAAACCCGTATCTTAATACTTGGATTTTTCTTTCATTTAAGCCAAATCAATCCAAGCAAGACGATCAAG
The DNA here is from genome assembly GCA_028392965.1 of Lindernia subracemosa. NCBI lineage: Eukaryota > Viridiplantae > Streptophyta > Magnoliopsida > Lamiales > Linderniaceae > Vandellia > Vandellia subracemosa. The sequence goes on along the minus strand of JAQPCC010000092.1, from coordinate 875,797 downwards.
AACTTCAACACAAAAATGGATGCTTACTCACTAGGGAATGACATGAGACCACCAATTCTCAAGAGAGGAGAATACACTGTTTGGAGGAATAGGTTCCTAAATTTCCTCGAAGGAAAAGAACTAGCTATTGGAATGCTATCTTCCATACAAGAATGACCAGCTATATTTTGGAAAATTATAGCTGGAGATCCCAACAATGACCATCCAATCCAAGGCTCAAGTATAAGAAAAACCCCTAGTGAATACACTGAAGAAGAGAAGCTAAGGGCTAGAGCCGATATTCAAGCAAAGACCTATTTGCTGCAAGCCATCCCAAATGACATCTATATGCAAATTGATAGCATGTCGACCGCAAAGGACATGTGGGATGAAATTAGTAGAATGATGCAAGGCACGGATGTGGGTGTAAAAGCTAAGAAGGCCAACACCTTAACCGCATACGACTCGTTGAAAGCTAAAACGGGTGAAGAATTGCAAGAAACCTATCAACGCTTCCTCACCCTAATCAATGAGATGCGGAAAATTAATATCCATAAAATAAATATGGAAATTAATATAAGGTTCCTATCCTCACTGCTGCCGGATGGAAGAAGCTAGCTACGCAAATAAGGCAAAACAAGGACTTAGACGACATGAACATTCATGTCGTATTTGATAACCTTGCTTAGCACATAGAAGATGTGCAAGAAGTTAGACTTGAAAGCAAAAGCAATGAAGCTCTATAATCAGTTGCTCTTATCACTGATAAGAAGCTGAAGAAAGTCTCTAAGTCCAACAAGGAAGTTATCCTGACTTCTTCCTCTGATCAAGATGGAGATGACTCGGATTCAGACCAAGAGATCAAGGATATGAAAAAGCAGCTAGCTCTCATCACTCAAATGATGAAGAAGAAATTCTACAAAAAGAAGTCCTCTTCATCCTCCAACGGGCAAAGAACCTCAACTTCCAAAAATAAAGGAAGTGTGCCAGAATCATCAGAAAGTAGGACTGCCCCGAGCCTAAAAAATGTTACAACTGTGGAAAAGTGGGTCACTTTGCAAACGAATGTCGCCAGCCAAAGAAAAAGAACACGACATACTATGCCAAGAAGCTCTAACTTTCTAAACAAAAAGAAGCTGGAGTAGCTCTCATGGCTGAACAAGACCATTGGCTTGAAGACACTACAGAAAGTGACTCCGAGAACTTTGCCTTGATGGTCAAAGTTGAAGATGAGGACATCGAGGATGAGCAATCCACTGATACAGACACAGTCGCTGCTAACGCAAATTCTGAAGTAAACTCATCTAGCTCTGCTCTTTCCTTCAGCATTTCAGATTTTAAACAAAAACTAAAGCAACTAAGTCAAGAGAGAAAAACAATCAAAACACTAGAAGCAAGATTATCTAACAATGAAGCCGTCTTAAGAAAACATCTACTAGCTGAACGAATCTTGGAATACAACTTCAAATAGCCAATGAAAAAATAGCTAATACAGAATCTAAGGCTAAATCCAATGAAATTAAAATACAAGAATTAACAAAGAGCCTCGCTGCTAGTGATGCTGAAAATAAGGATTACTTATCTCAAATAAAATTTCTTACTGACGAGCGAAAGCAATTATATTCTAGAATTAAAGAATTATATGATCTTAGTACGAAGTACGGACACACTGAACAAACAATATTCCAAAATCAACCTAAAGAAATAGATTTCTATAATCCTGTCAAAGGTTTAGGATATACAAACCCATGCAACTTAAAGAAAGTACGAAGTAAACAATTATATAACATTGAATACATGGGTTTAGGTCTAACAAATCTTATGTATTTTACAAGTGCGGCAGAAATCAATGCTATAGAACAAGAAAAGAGAGATAAGAAAATCAAGACTGCAATTCCCTACGATTATAAAGAATTAAACGAGAGTTACAAAACAAGGATAATACCTTCAGGCAATGAAAATGTAACTACTTATCCCTCAAATCTAGACGAATTAGTAAAGGAAGATACTCAAGCAAACTCTAAAAAAAACAAAACTTCATATGCATATATACCTGCAATAGTAAAAAAAATTGCAGATCTGGAGTTCGCACTAGAAAAGGAAAAGAAAATGTTTTATAACGCGAAAATGCATCTATTAAAACAAATCTCTTTTCTCAAAAATCTCAAAACTCCTTCCAAAATAATGTCTGTTAAAAAGGAGTTATCTTCTCCTAATTTGTGTCCAAATGAACAAACAGGGAAAATTCTGAAACATAAAGCGAAGGCAAAGGTGAAATCCAATAAGAAGACAAAAGATGTGGAAGCCAAACTAGAGTCTAAGTGGCAAATTAAGGAGTCTTCCAATTCTCTTTCCTTAGATAAGAATATTGTCTTTGCCAAGTCTTGTAATTCTGATTCTCTTTCCAAAAATAAATAATTCTGATTCTCAATGCTGATTCCAATTCTGATTCAAGAAAATTGATTCTCAATGCATTAATTCACAACTAAAGACACAACAATATAGAATTAAGGAAAATTTAAAAATAAATAAACCCGCCGAGCATCAAAAGACTAAAACAAAATCAAATAATAAATCTAGAAGTAAAACAAAGAGGAAACCCAACGTAAAAGATTCAATAAAATTAACACAAAAATGGGTTCCAAAATCAAAAACTCCTAGTGAAATAAAGGAAACTTGAGTGATAAAAAGAGATAAAAGAAAACAAGCTCAACCCATTAAAATTTGGGTACCAAAGATAAAGCAAACTACAAATATAGACTTATTCTCTAAAAGTATCACAAATCCCATCTTTACATGGGATATTGAATTGCCCTAGATTCTTTATTTGCAGAACCATCATGTGTGGTATCTAGATTCTGGTTGCTCTGTTAGGAATATTTTCTAGTGTTCAATAATCATGTTATCTTTGTCTAGGGACTCAATTGTATTTTATGTAAATATAGGGACCAAAGTGTAAATATATCAAAGTATGCTTTGGTATATATAGGGCAAGTGTGTGTAAATTACACACAACTTGAGTTTTAGCTTTCTCTCACTAGAAACACTCTCTCATCATTATCATAATTAGGGCTTAATTGTAGAGAGAGAAAGGAACTTATTGTAGAGAGAAGCTTGTGATTAATGGAGGTTGATTGAGTTTATACCCAAAGTCTTCCGCGCGTTTATTATCAAGGTAATTCGATCAATCTATTCTCAAGTTTTATTGATTGGATGTTAAAACTGTGACCTACAATTGGTATCAGAGCATGCGTGTTAAGAATTGATAGATTTCTAGCTGAATTTGATGTTTACGATGCATGATTTTGTTGAAATATAGTTTACGATCGTTTTACTGTTCATCGCAAACTTGTTTACGATCATTGCTACTGTTCATCACGATCATCACTGTTCATTGCATTTTTGAGTGTGCTGCTTGCTTAGATGTTTGCGATGTTGTGTTGGATACTGTTTGCGATGATTAATAGTTGATTAATTGAGCTGATTATTGCTGAATTTGGACCAAATTATTGATTTTCGATCGAATTGTTCTTATGATCTTCAAAGTGTTCATGTGAAAAACTCGAAAATTGTTTATGTTTTGCTTTTGATCTGGTTTAATCGAGTGTTTTTACATGTTTAATTGTTGTTTTCGATCGATTATTTGAGTTAAATTCGAGAACTTAAGTGTTTTTGATCGAATTTAATCGAATTGCAAAGTTTACGAATCGGATATCGATCGTAAACCTCTTGATTATCTGTTTACGAATCCACATTCATCTTAAACCTTCACATTTCTACTGTTTACGAATATATTTCATTCGTAAACTATCTTTAAGAAAGGTTTACGAATACTTTTCATTCGTAAACGCTTTAAGGAAAAGGTTTACGAATATTAACTTTGCAATAGTCTGTCGATTAGCTTTGCGAACGAAAACTTTACGGTCAACGAAAGGTTTACGAACGCTTTCCAATCGTAAACCTTGTCTACGCGGTTAAAGTTTACGGTCAAACCTTTACAGTGTGTAAAAGTTTACGGTCAAACACTTAAGTTTACGATCTATTCAGTTTCCATTCGTAAAGTTACTATTTACGAACCATTTTCATTCGTAAACCAGTAAAGGGAAGGTTTACGAATAAATTTCAATCGTAAACTATCTCGAGTCACTGTTTACGAATACTTTTCAATCGTAAACTTTATTTTACGAAACTACTGTTTACGAAAGATTTTTAATCGTAAACCTTGTTTACGAATCAACAGTGTGTGAAGGTTTACGAATACTTTTCAATCGTAAACTTTAGTTTACGGGTTACTGTTTACGAATCAACAGTGTGTGAATGTTTACGAATACTTTTCAATCGTAAACTTTACTTTACGGGTTACTGTTTACGAATCAACAGTGTGTGAAGGTTTACGAATACTTTTCAATCGTAAACTTTACTTTACGGGTTACTGTTTACGAATCAGTTTCATTCGTAAACCAGTAAAAATAATTGTTTACGAATACTTTTCATTCGTAAATATCAAGGCACTGTTTACGAATCATCTTCATTCGTAAATTATCTCAAGGCACTGTTTACGAATCTATCTCATTCGTAAACTATAAAGGTTTACGAATCACAAAAGTTTACGGTCAAATACTGCCCGTAAACCTAAAGTCCTAAAAAAATTTTACTACTACAAGATTTTTTTTGTACCTACTTTTCAAAGGTTTACCGAGGCTTAGAAAATTTTTTGGGTAAAGAAATTTTTTTTCGGTAAAATTTTTCAGTACAAAAATTATTCTCAGTATAATTTTTTTTCGTATAAATCATTTTAAAATCATTTGCGAAAACCTTTTCATACAAACTTAGACCCTTAAACCTTCTATCTGAAACACACAAACAAAATTCGATCGAAGATGAATTGAAGACCTCTTGATTATCATCTGGATTTGCTGCTCGATAATCAAGTAGGTTTCGGATCCACTCTGCCCAGATCGAACGGTTTCTCAAACGATTAAGGTTTGAATTAAGCTTCCGTGCATTTAACATTTCATTCAAGCCAAACGTAAACTTACAGTTACTTTACGAAACTCACTGTTTACTGTTCTCATTCATTCGTAAACTTCAAAGCTTTACTTTACGATTCCATTTCATTCGTAAACCATCTATAGCAAAGGTTTACGAATAGTTTACATTCGTAAACTCATCCAGGAAGAGGTTTACGAATCTATTTCGTTAGTAAACCACATAAGACTCTTGTTTACGAATCAATCTCAATCGTAAACCTCATTAACTCTTGTTTACGAATCATCTGCAATCGTAAGCATCCTGAGCCTACTGTTTACGATTTGACATCAATCGTAAACCTTTACAGATCTACTGTTTACGAATCTATTTTATTCGTAAACCATCTATAATCAAGGTTTACGAACCTTTCTCATTCGTAAACAAGCGATATAAGTTTACGATTCAACTCTTTACGAATAATTCTCATTCGTAAACAAGGGCTATAAGTTTACGATTAAACTTTACTTCACGAAAGTTACTGTTTACAGTTCTTCAAGGTTTACGAACGATTAAAAATTTACGAACGATTCTCATTCGTAAATATTCTTTACTCGTAAACTAAAAAGCACTGTTTACAGCTTTCTCTTTCATTCGTAAACTAATATTGTGTCAAATCAGAACCGCAAAAACTTACATTCTTTTAATAATATACAAAGTCTAAGATACAATCCAAGCTGATAATTAATATTTTGTATCTAAACTTTGATGTGCTGAAAAGTTTATGAACTGAACTGAAATCAAAAGTTTGCGGTTAATATCAAAAATTAAAATTTTTTTAACAGAATCGAAAATATTGATCACAAATTAAATCAATTCTAAAACACGTCAACGATCAATATACATCCAACAATTCTATTTGATCAAAATTAAAATCCAACATTCTATATAGAATTTAATTACCAACATTATTTGAACTTAAATTTTCAAAATTCTATATTTGAACTGAAAAGATTAAAATGGATTTATTTCACGAACAAATGATCAAGACACTAGAAACCAGGCTAGCTAATAACGAGCGTGTCTTAAGAAAACATCTAGAAATTGAAGCTAGTCTTGAATGTCAATTGACCAATGCAAAGGATGAGATTATAAGGTTGAAGACTAAGATCACAGAACATGAATCAAAAATATGTGAGTTGAAAACAAGTCTGTCTGCCTGTGATGAAGCAAACAATTCAATGTTGCAAAAATTCTCATCCACAAATGATGAAAAAGAAATGGTCAAGAAATTAGAAGCAAGATTAGCCAATAATGAAGTTGTCCTAAGAAAACATCTATTAGAAGAAGCCAATCTAGGAATAAAGCTTCAATTAGCTAATGAGAAAATAGCTAAACTTAACAATGATCTTGCTAAATCAAATTCTGAAACAACAGAACTAAAGGAAAGTAAAGATTATCAAGCTCAAAATAAAGATCTTTTTGAAGAATGCACAAGATTACACTCTAAAATTAAAGAACTAGAGCTTCTTCTGGTAAAGAAAGATCAACTTGAGAAAAATTGTCTCTAAATAAGTCGACTCAAACAATTGAGTCAGTGCCAACTAAGGAACATTCTATACTATCGATAAAACCCGAACCTAAGGATTGCTACACTCCAGACGGGTTTCGAGCTCAAATAGATAAGCTTTTAAAGGAGAATTTAATTCTCAAAAATTCCTCTAAAAAATGCGCAAGAATGACTAAAGATATCAATAAAGAAAGAATAGAGGAAGACAAATTATCTTCTATTGCCTCGACTAAATTTGGTTCTACCTCTATTCCTAATCCAAAAATACCCAAAGTCATTCTAAAATCAAAATTAAAGAAAGAAGCTACTAAAACTAAAGTAGACAATAATTACACATTCTCTATTAAAACTGAAATGTCTAAAAATAACAATTGTCTGAATCAAAATAAATTTTCTAATACACATTACAAAGTGAATGATGTGAGTCTAGAAGGTAGGAAATACGATACTTCTATACTTAATGCTATTGATTCTATAAGCTCGTATTCCTCTCTCAAGTACCCGGTCAAAGTCAAATCCGAAATGCATCTTAAGCGACTGGCGAAAGAGAAAATTTTCTCTTCTACAAAAAGACGCACATTCACCGATGCTGAAACGTTAAATTTCAAAAAGGTACAACAAATTTGGAAACCTAAGCTACAAATGGAAATAAGTAGTCCTCGACAAATGTGGATTCCTATGACTGCTTTATGTGATAATTTTGCTTCCAAATTTGAACCTTATATGCATAATTGTTTCACTGCTAACCAGGGAGGACCCGTCCAAAAATGGGTACCAAAGTCCCGATAATTTGTTTTGCAGTTTCCCGATCATACATGGTAAATAGACGACGATTGCTCCACATGTATGGTCGGTATGCGATGATGAGCAGTCGTACAAGAACCCGACACGTGTGGTATTCGGTTTGCTCCACACACGTGATCGGTATGTGACGTGAGCAAACACACCAAATCAAGACTATTCCAAAGCTCTTGATTTGACATTGTTTTTATTTTTATCTTTTCGTCAAAAAAAAAAAAAAGAAAAGGCCACAAAAAAAAAAAAAAAAGAAAAAAAAAGAAAAGGCCATAAAAAAAATAAATAAAATAAAATAATAATAAAAAAAATAAAAAAAAAAAAAATAAAATAAAATTGAGCTACAATGTTCAAAGAAGGCCGAGCCGATTTCAAAATTCAAAGTGCGCTTGAATTTCAGGGGAGTCAAACTCTATATCTTAAGTTCTTGATTTTCATAGGGAGTTCGACTTATTTTAAAGAGCGCTTACCTTTACAGAATATTCGGTCTTCATATTCTATATTCTTTTTGGGGGAGTGGATAGATAGATAGACAAGGCGCATGAACTTCAAAAGAGCGTATTACCATAGTTCTAATGTAAAAAGCGCATATGTTTTAGGGGGAGTGAGACTTATAAGTGCAAAAGGCACATTTATTGGGGAGTGTCACTTCAAATACAAAAAGCGCTTGATTTTTTTTGTAATATGCAATCTCAAAAGGCGCATCTATTTAGGGGGAGCACGGGCATCACATTAGAATTAGCACAAGTATTTAGGGGGAGTGTTACCTAAAAACAACGCTAGAGCTTAAAAGGGAATGCCCTGAAGACAACCTTCATGCTTTGAAGAGGGAGTGCTACCTAAATGCCAACAAGCGCATGGATACAAAAGAGTTGTTCACATACCTGTTCCAAAGGTTCAGTAGACCCAACTGATCCTAACCCAGGAACAAACCCCGAGTGTATGTGAGGGTATTGAGCGTATCACGATGACATCCTTACAACTCAACCACAAACTATCCGGGCCATAACCATATAGGTACAGGACTGATTTATCAGATCCCGGGTAGAAGACGCTTCATCTGGTCCAAAGGCGCATGCACGACCCTTCCTAGCTACTCATTTGTCTCCCTAAAGACAGATGTTTCAATATCTCACGGGGAACCGCATATGCTATCACCGTTTCATTTGGAAGTGGGAGTTATTGAACAAAGTGGTCCACAGCCCCACACCACGACTTTCTTGAACACTTTGATGTCTAGTGTGTCCTCATAGCCTAAATATTTTTTTCAATTTTTCTAGGACACATACATTCTTTTACACACATATTGCAGGTCTACGTGACCATGCCAGAACTTCTGTAGACGCATCATTAAATGATGTGCTTCTATGATCAGAAGGAAGTCCTGCCGTTGCAACATAAAAACAACAACGGTAACAGGCCATCTTCTTGAGCACGACTCTAGAACGATGTCAATGGGTTGCCTATATGGCCCCGTAGTCCCTTCAAATGCAAGTCTGTGTGACTTCGCATCAACGACCAAGAGTGACATCTAGGGATGTTTCACGATGATCGGTCGTCTGTCCCGTTTTCAGGTACTTCATCCGAAATTCAATGCCAACACGTTCAGCGTACACAGGATCACCTTGATCACACAGCATGACGATACAAATGAATCGCCATGAGGGGGAGAAGTATATCAAGGAGGCCAAGTACGTGACCTCACTAAAGAAGCCAAGATTTCAACGCACGTGCTGAACCACAACAAACAAGACCTCACTCCATGGTTCGAGCATACACGACAAGTCAATGCTGACGATCCGCGCGACTCTGATATATGCAAGAAGGTGATGAATATTAAAGTTGCAAAGAAGAAAAAGAGAGTGCATGTAAATAGGGGGAGACTGAAGATTCTCCAGATGTTCTCAGCTACTTTCTTCAAACAGCAACAGAAGACCGTGTCAAATTCAAAGTTGAACACAAAGGCAAAAATTATCAAAGGGGGAGATTGTTAGGAATCTTTCTGCTGTGTTCAAATTCTGATGAAGACTGAAGATTATCAAAGACAAAGACAACCGGCGCTTCAATGACAATTGAACACTAAGGGGGAGATTGTTAGGAATATTTTCTAGTGTTCAATAATCATGTTATCTTTGTCTAGGGACTCAATTGTATTTTATGTAAATATAGGGACTAAAGTGTAAATATACCAAAGTATGCTTTGGTATATATAGGGCAAGTGTGTGTAAATTACACACAACTTGAGTTTTAGCTTTCTCTCACTAGAAACACTCTCTCATCATTATCATAATTAGGGCTTAATTGTAGAGAGAGAAAGGAACTTATTGTAGAGAGAAGCTTGTGATTAATGGAGGTTGATTGAGTTTATACCCAAAGTCTTCCGCGCATTTATTATCAAGGTAATTCGATCAATCTATTCTCAAGTTTTATTGATTGGATGTTAAAACTGTGACCTACATGCTCCACACACATGACCCGGAACAAAGCACTGCTGAGCAACTACACCGAACGATTCGGTGGTAAGGTTCATTTTGGTAACAATGACTCTGCTTCTATATTAGGCTATGGTAGCTTAGTTCGTGAAAACTTCTCCATTCAAGACGTCATTTGTTAAGGGTTTGAGTCACAATCTGTTTAGCATAGGACAATTTTGCGATAAAGGCCTTGAGGTCAACTTTAGAGCTAAACAGTGTAGTATAAATGACTCTATGGGACAGACATTACTTGTCGGTTCCAGAAAATCAAATATATATACAACAGATTTGAAAACAGTCAAACCCTCAACAATTGTTTGTTTGTTGTCAAAGGCATCTTTACAACAAAGCAGTCTATGGCATCAACGTCTCTCATTAACACTTTAAACAAGCTGCAAGCAGAACAATTGGTAAAAGGATTGTCAACTCTTCGATTTCACAAAGAACTCTTGTGTGCAGCTTGTGAATTAGGAAAGATGAAAAGGACGTCACAAAGAACCAAATTGTTTCCTTCTACTTCACGACCATTAGAAATGGTACATATGGATCTGTGAGGTCCTATGCGTATACAAAGTATAAATGGTCGGAAGTATATCCTAATTATTGTTGACGACTACTCTCGGTATACGTGGGTAAAATTCTTAAGGACCAAGGATGAAACTCCTGAAGTGATCAATACATTTGTCAGCACAACTCAGAATTTACTTCAAATTAAAATTCTGATAGTCCGTACTGACAATGGGACAGAATTAAAAAATAATGCCTTAAGTCAATATTATGAGTCTCTCGGTATCACTCAACAGTTCTCAGCACCTAGAACCCCACAACAAAACGGTGTGCTCGAAACTCTAGTGGAAGCAGCTCGCACTATGCTTATATTTGCAAAACTTCCACACTTCTTATGGGCTGAAGCAGTTAATACAGCATGTTTTACTCAAAATCGCACAATAATTCATAAGCGATTTGGTAAAACTCCTTATGAATTGATAAACCACAGGATTCCAAGTCTTTCCTTCCTTAAAGTCTTTGGTTGTACTTGTTTCATCGAGGACAATAGAGACAATAGGAGCAAACTAGATCCTAAAGTCATTCAAGGCATATTCATAGGATATTCTTCTAGTTCTAAGGCCTACCGAGTTTATCTTAAAGATAATAGAACTATTATAGAAAGCATAGATGTAAGATTTGACGAACCTACCCTAATGGCTCTTGAACAAAACAGTTCAAGACCCGCGCCTACACCAATGGCTTCTGATCAAATCAGATCAGAACCCGTTCCTATTGGAGAGTTGACAAAAAGTCAACAAACTGATAACTCGGAAGATCTTTCGGAGTCTGAATTACACAAAATAATTGAATTAGATTCACTCTTTGAAACAGTCTATAGGAATTCTACCAATATACCAACTACACAACCTCTAATTGAGGAAATTCCTATCCCTGCTGAATCTAATACAACTAATGACAACATACCTGAGTCATTAGATAATACCTCCCCTATAGATTCTACTTCATTAAATGAAACTTCTGCTTCTTCACCAAATCCCCCTACCAATGATGAAATTTCCAAAATTAATTTGGAAACATCTCAAGCTATAGAAAGTCCAACAACAACTACTGAACTTCAAAATGAGGAAAGTGAAACACCTCAACAACATAAATGGACTAGAGCACATCCTATTTCTCAGGTAATAGGAAATGTGACTCACGGTGTAAGAACACGAGCTTCAACGTCAAATGAATGCTTATATTCTTGCTATCTAAGTCAAATAGAACCTACCAAAGTGTCATAAGCACTATCCGACTCAAATTGGATAATAGCAATGCAAGAAGAGATTAACCAATTTGAAAGCTTATAAGTTTGAACATTAGTACCTAGACCTAAGGGTAAAACTATTATAGGAACTAAATGGATTTTTAAGAACAAGCGAGATGAAGAAGGTATCATAATAAGGAATAAGGCACGGTTAGTAGCCAAAGGTTACAATCAACAAGAAGGCATTGACTATGACGAGACATATGCACCAGTTGCTAGAATAGAATCTATACGATTGTTCTTAGCATATGCATCTCATAAGAATTTCACCGTCTTTCAAATGGACGTTAAAACAACATTTTTAAATGGAATTCTTAAAGAAGAAGTCAATGTCTCACAGCCCGAGGGATTCCTAGATAAAGATAATCCTGACTATGTCTATAGGTTAGATAAGGCATTATACGGACTCAAACAAGCCCCTCGTGCTTGGTATGATGTCTTGTCCCAATTTTTGGTAGATTCAGGATTTACTAAAGGACATATAGACACAACATTATTCTTCAAAAATCACGGCTCGGATATTATGCTATGTTGGAAGTATTTTATAGTGTTCAATAATCAAGTTATCTTTGTCTATGGACTTAATTGTAATATATGTATAGTTAGGGACTAGAATGCAAATATACCAATATTGATTGGTATATATAGGGCAAGTGTGTGTAAAATATACATAACTTGAGTTTAGCTTTCTCTCACTAGAAACACTCTCTCTAATCACTATCTAAGCTAGGGTTAATTGTAGAGAGAGAAAGAGGTGAATTGGAGAGAAAGTTTGTGATTAATGAAGATTTGATTGAATATTACCCAAATGCTTCCGCTCAATCTTGTTCAAGGTAATTTCGATTAAATCTATGCTCGAGTTCTTCGTTGGATGTTAAGAACGGACCTATCAATTGGTATCAGAGCCAAAATCGTGTGAATTGATCAATTTTTACTTGCTGAAATTTGTTTTTCGTATGATGTTCTTCACGAAAAAAAAAAAGCATTTTTCGCATGCTACAGTGATTTGAGCTGATATGATATTTTGCTTGCTGTTTTCGAATGATTCTGAACGAAATCTATTTGCGAATCCATTGATATATTCTAGCTGCGATTATCTTCGATTAATTGAGCTCAATTTGGACTGAGATTGAAATTTGCGATCGAATTTTTTTCTTCTTTTTCTTCAAACTGTTCTTCACGCAAACTTGCTTAATTGGACTATGTTTTGGTTTCTATTGTGTTAATCGAGTGTTTAAGATGATTACCCATTCAATTTCGTTCGATTAACTGTGCTTAAAGTAATAATTTGAGTGTTATTTGAAGATTTCACATATAAAATCACGTTTTCGTACCAGAGAAAGTTTTTCGCACCAATACTTTCGCACCATTCATAAGTTTTTTTTCGTACCGTTTTCTTTCTCGCATTGACCTAAGTTTTCGTTTCTCTCACATTCTATTATTTTTCGCATTGACTTTCATAATAGTGGTACGAAAAAGACCATAGATTTTCGCACGAAAAACTTTCCATACGAAAAAACTTAACTTTCGCACGATAGTGACAATACGAAAATTTTTCACGTGCGAAAACTTTCTTCGTGCGAAAACTTTAAATTTTCTTGTACGAAAAACTTGTCATACGAAAATACTCGCTTTTTCGAACGAAAACTTTCCATACGAAAAAAAAGTTTCCCATACGAAAAAAAATTTTCGTACGAAGAAGGGTCCAATACGAAAAACATTTTGCTTTGACTTTCGTACGTAAAACTTTGGATACGAAAAATATAAGTTTTTCGCACCTACATCCGAAAAAGTTTTTGGCACATACTATTCATTCGAAAAATCTTTTGGTACGAAAAACTTATATACGAAAATTAATCTCTCATACGAAAAAGTGTCGGTACGAAAACCAATTTTATTTTCAATACGAAAAAGAGTGCGTACGAGAAAATTTCCATACGAAAAAGTTTGTATACGAAAAACATTTTTCAAAATTTTCGAACGCTACAGTAATTCATACGAAAATTATTTCTTTTCTCGTACGAAAATTATTTTCTATACGAAAAAGGTTTGAATACGAAATTTTGCGTACAAAATTATATAATATGAAAAACTATCATTGTTAACATACGAGTTTTCTTTTTCGTACGAAAAAAAAAAAAAAAAAAGGAGTCCATACGAAAAACGATTCTGACTTTCGTACGAAAATAATTGGATACGAAAATTGTTGAAATTTTTTCCACATACGAAAAACTTTCTATGCCTTGATACGAAAAACTTTCCATACGAAAAATTTTGAAGTACGAAAATATATTTTATCATACGAAAAACATGTCAAAATTTTCGAACGCTACAGTGACTAAGAAAACCTATACGAAAACTTGCACAAATGAGAAAAAGATTTTCGGAACACAAAATTTTCGAAAGTTTTAGGTAAAAAAAAAAAAAAAAAAAAAATTTCGAGATTTTTGGGTACCTGCTTCAAAAAGGTTCCTGCTTCAAAAAAAAAAAAAAAAATTTCGAAGTCCTAAAATTTTAAAATTTTAGCTACGAGAGTTTTTGCGTACCTGCTTCAAAAAGGTTCCCGGTTCATACAAAAAATTTTGGGTAACAAAATTTTTTTGGACTGGTAAAATTTTTCGGTACAAAAATTATTCTCGGTATAAGTTTTTTTTCTTTTCTAATCATTTCAAATTTTTTTTGATACCTAAACTTCAGAAAACTTAATCCTTCGAAGATCTATTCGAACACATTGATCCAAAATTTAATATCAATTCAAAAATACGATAACGATCAAAAAACATCCAACCCAGAAAGTAAATATGGAAGCCAACTACTTGAAAAAAATCAAAGAATTAGAAGCTAAGCTAGAAAATAATTACAACTGCTTAGTTAAGAGTTTAGAAGAAAAATCTATTCTTAAAAATAAACTAACAATAGAACAAGAAAGGCTGACGAGCTTAAAGACAAGGGTCGCACAACAAGAATCAACTATAAACGAACTTACAAAAGAATTATCTACATGTAAAGACGAAAAAATAAATAGTGCAGCCCAAAACAAAAGTCTCATTGAACAAAGCAATCAATTATATTCAAATATTCAAAAATTAGAAGATGTTCTAGCTAAACGAGGACAAACTGAGCAACGCCAAATAAAAGAAACTATATTGCTAATAAATCAACTCAAATAATTGAGTCCGTGCCAAACAAGGAACATTCTATACATACAACAAAAACCAAACTCTAAAGATTGTGATATTCTAGAAAATGAACGCAAAATTGCTGAATTACATTCTCTTCTGGAATCAGAACGTAAAGAGTTTCGAGCAAAAATGGATAAGCTTTTAGAGGAGAATTCATTTCTCAAATATTCCTTAGAAAAGGGCACAACTACAACCATTCATCCTGTAAAACCTGAACCTTTAAACGATATATCTTCTAAACAGGATCAGAAAACTCAAATGACTAAACCTATAAAGCAGGAAAGAATAGAGCAAGACAATTCATTTTCTATTACAATAAACAAAACTGTTCCTAACTCTATTCTTCCTCCAAAAATTCCTAAAGTCATTCCAAAGATAAAGCAAGAAGCTACTAAAGCTAAAACAGACAATAAGTATACATTCTCTAATCAAGCTGAAATATCTAAAAATAACTTCTGTTTGAAGAACAAAGGTAGATCATCTAATACACATTACAAAGTGAATGATGTGAGTCTAGAAGGTAGGAAATACGACACTTCTATTCTTAATGTCATTGATTCTATAAGCTCGTATTCCTCTCTCAAGTACCCGGTCAAAGTCAAATCCGAAAAGCATCTCAAACGACTGGCGAAAGAGAAAATTTTCGCATTTAACGCAAGACACACATTCACCGATGCTGAAATTTTTAATTTTCATAAGGTTCAACAAGTTTGGAAACCTAAGCTAGAAATAGAAATAAGTAGTCCAAAACAACATTGGGTTCCTCAGTTCAAGACTACTTTATATGCAAATTCCATACTTGAACCATTTGTGCTTAAATATTTATCTGCTAATCAGGGAGGACCCGTCCAAAAATGGGTACCAAAGTCCCGATAATTTGTTTTGCAGGATCCCGATCATACATGGTAAATAGACGACGATTGCTCCACATGTATGGTCGGTATGCGATGATGAGCAGTCGCACAAGACCCCGACACGTGTGGTATTCGGTTTGCTCCACACATGTGATCGGTATGTGACGTGAGCAAACACACCAAATCAAGACTATTCCAAAGCTCTTGATTTGACATTGTTTTTAGTTTTATTTTTCTGTTCAAAAAAAAAAAAAAAAAAAGGCCATGAGGGGGAGAAGCATATCAGGGAGGCCAAGCACGTGAACTCATTAAAGAAGCCAAGCTTTCAACGCACGTGCTGAACCACAACAAACAAGACCTCTCTCCATGGTTCGAGCGTACACGACAAGTCAATGCTGATGATCCGCGCGACTCTGATATATGCAAGAAGGTGACGAATATTCAAGTTGCAAAGAAGAAAATGAGGGTGCATGTAAATAGGGGGAGACTGAAGATTCTCCAGACGCTCTCAGATATTTCTTCAAACAGCAACAAAGACCGTGTCAAATTCGAAGTTGAGCACAAAGGGGGAGATTGTTGGAAATTATTCTGTTGTGTTCAACTGATGATGAAGACTGAAGATTCGAGAGACAAAGACAACAGAAGCTTCAATTATAATTGAACACTAAGGGGGAGATTGTTGGAAGTATTTTATAGTGTTCAATAATCAAGTTAACTTTGTCTAGGGACTTAATTGTAATATATGTATAGTTAGGGACTAGAATGCAAATATACCAATATTGATTGGTATATATAGGGCAAGTGTGTGTAAAACACACATAACTTGAGTTTAGCTTTCTCTCACTAGAAACACTCTCTCTAATCACTATCTAAGCTAGGGTTAATTGTAGAGAGAGAAAGAGGTGAATTGGAGAGAAAGTTTGTGATTAATGAAGATTTGATTGAATATTACCCAAATGCTTCCGCTCAATCTTGTTCAAGGTAATTTCGATTAAATCTATGCTCGAGTTCTTCGTTGGATGTTAAGAACGGACCTAACATGCTAATTCAAATTTACGTAGATGACATTATTTTTGGCTCTACCAATCCAAAATTGTGTAAGAAGTTTGGTAACCTAATGACTAAAAAGTTTGAAATGAGCATGACATGAGAGATGAATTTATTTCTTGGATTGTAAATCAAACAGTTACCAAATGGAATCTTTATATGTCAGACAAAGTACATCCATGACCTATTGAAAAAATATGGTATGGATAATAGCTCACCAATTTCCACCCCGATAAGTACAACATGCAAATTAGATTCCGACCCGTCTGGAAAATCGCTTGATAATACTCATTATCGAGGTATAATTGGTTCATTGCTATATCTGACATCTAGTAGACCTGATATTATGTTTGCTACATGCCTATGTGCTAGATTTCAGGCTAATCCGAAGGAATCTCATCTTGTTGCTGTGAAAAGAATCCTCAGATATCTCAAAGGAACCCCAACACTAGGCTTATGGTATCCGAAAAATTCTGCTTTTAATCTAGTTGGATATACTGACGCTGATTTTGCAGGATGTAGAATGGACAGGAAAAGCACTTCAGGCGGAGCACATTTTCTTGGCGACAAACTGATAAGTTGGTCCTCCAAGAAACAAAACTGTGTTTCAACATCAACAGCTGAGGCGGAATACGTTGCCGCTGCCAGTTACTGCTCCCAGATACTATGGATGCGAACACAACTACACGACTATGGGTTTGATCTAACCAGTGTTCCTATTTAGGGTGATTCTAAAAGTGCTATTGACATTACTTGCAATCCTGTGCATCATTCACGTACAAAGCACATTGACTTGCGTTATCACTTTATTAAAGATCATGTAGAAAAAAGACACATAGAATTACACTTTGTGTGCACAAAATTACAGCTTGCTGACTTATTTACGAAGGCTTTGGATGAAAAACGATTTCAATTCCTCGTTTCTAAGTTAGGCATGCTTAATTTCTCTACTTAATAATTCGATGATCTTTGACTGCATATTATGTGAGTCTTAGGTTTTAAATGATGCACATTTTTTGTACAACGTTTTGAGGAAAGGGTACAAGTTTTATTGATCAAAATTACAGTTTGAAAAACTACCCTCATTTATTGAGGGGGAGTACTTATATTTCGAAAGGGCGCTATTAAAATTTTAATACCTCATTCTACTATTGAGTGGAGTCATATATCTTGAAAAGATACCATTAATATCTCATTATAGTATTGAGGGGGAGTGCATAAAAATAGATTACGAAAGAAATGTTAAGCTGAAAAAATAGAGAGTTATATAATTTTTCAAAAACAAACATGTAATTCTCAAATATATATATATATATATATATATTATATATATATATATATAAAAATATATAGGTTAATTTTCAGAAAATAAAAATAAAAAAAAAGGAAAAGAAAGAAAATAAAATAAATTTTCTTTGTTTTTACTTTACGAACGCGTTTCATTCGTAAACTTTAAATACCGTGTTGTTTACTGTTAACATTTTTTCTCTTTTCTCATTTTCTCTCTCTTCAAAAATTCCTCTTTCGTAAACCTAAAATTGCTCCAAAACCCTTTCGATTTCATCATAAAACCACTCAAATCCAAAGCCTTCTACCTTTAAATCTTCATTTACTTGGGTAGGTTTACGATTTTCGCGGCTAATGAGTGATTCTATGCATCTACTATTCTCGTATTTTGATGTATTTGTGATGTAATCGATGTTTTAATGACTGTTAATGATGTTTTGTGTACGAATGATGTATCTCTGTACTTCATTGATCTATGTGTTGCGTAATATGAGTGATATTAAGACTAGATCCATATTTACGAACATTGAATATGTTTGCGAATGTTGAATGTGCGTTTACGAATGATGCTGTTCTTTTCGATTTGAATCCACTGTTAAAGTTTACGAACCTGCTAACACTGTTTCCAGTTTAAATGGTTTACGAATGATTTTTATTCGTAAATATCATCTTATCGTAAACTAACTAGTACGATTTTAGTTTAAAAAGGGTTTACGAACGAATTTCATTCGTAAACATGTCTCAATCATAAACTTTTTCCATCGTAAACTGCTAAAATACTGTTTTCAGCGTTTTAAATAGTTTACGAACGATTTTCATTCGTAAACAGTCTTTATCATACTACTGTTTCAGGTCTTAAGAGTTTAAGATCGAATTTCATTAGTAAACATTACTTCATCGTAAACCAAAGGTGTACTGTTTATGTCTCTTTGAGGTTTACGAATGATTTACGTTCGTAAACATGTTCTCATCGTAAACTAAAAGTACTGTTTACATCGCGTTTTTCTTTTAAAAGGTTTACGATGCTCAACACTTAGAAAATTTTTCCAAAAATTCCTCCAAAGCTCACTTTCATTCGCAAAGCTAGATTTTTTAAAACATGTCATGTTAAGAAAACAGAGCAAAAACAGAGTAAAAACAGAGCTGAAACCTTTTAAAACAGAGTTTCAAGCCACATATAAACCATCATAGCATCGCATTTTAACAATAACATATATTTTGATTTTGTATCCAAACTAATAACTGTTGGTCTTCAACAGATAAAATGGCTTCCCACTCAACATCATTCTTACTCCATGAAAGAGAAGAATGGTTGTCAATCAAAGACGATAACTTCCAGTTGGACCCGACAACATATAGAGGGCCAGACGAAATCATTTTGTCAATCCTTCAAGGACATCCCCTCTGGCCGGCATTCAATAAAACGGCAACGGTCCCGATCGTCTACGTTCAACAATTTTGTGGTGAAATGAGACGACGGATCAATGACGACAACTCCATAGACTACGACACTTACCTCGAGAACACTCGTCTCCCAGTTACAAAGGAGACAATCAGAGTCACCTTGGAGTTGCCACAACATGATGCCTATGACGACTTCGCTTCCGAAGAAGAACTCTTAACAGACATGCGACGTCTAGGCCATGGCGGACCATTAACAAAGACTGCCTCCTTCCAGCAGCAACTACTACCACATCCTGGAAGACCCTGTTCAGCCTGGTCAACAAATGCTTATCCCCAAAGCATATCGGGTTTTGACAGGTGCAATATCAACATTCTAAGGTTTCTTACATGGGATCGTCTTCAACAAGAAGTACGACTACTCCCAGCTGATTTGGAACGATCTCGACGATCAAATCCACACCCGAGATCGAACGAAGAAACCCAAATACGTCTCGTACCTGCGATGGTTTTCCCTGATGATCAGACGATATATGGACGCCATCACAGCAGTACCAAATGCCCAGCCATGCGAGGACTTCACACCGCCAAAGATCAAGTATTTCCAGAAGGCAAAGGAAGAACCATCCCTCAGACCGATGTCATTCCTGAGTTCTTACTTCAAATGGCGGACCCCGCAGTGGCTGACACATATCGCCAACGACATAACCTTGTCACTACTCCCATGGTTCAGACAAACCCCACTGAACCTAACCCAAGCAGCACCAGCCAAAGAGAGGGTGAGGGGTTCTATGAGTGAATTGGTCACCATCTCACCTCCAAGAACGGTGGTGACCATCCCAATCGTCACTTCACCACCTAGGACCTCCCCTATAGGTACAAGTACTGTAGTCTCTGTGACCAGTACTCGGGTAGAAGTCATCGCGTCAGGTCCGACGGCGCATGCACAACCTACCCCAGGCCATTCAACTGTCTCCATACAGACAGTTGTCTCAAATAAGCACGGGGAACCAAGTACGCTATCCCTGCTTCATTCTAAAGTAGCGGGTATTGAATCAGGTGGTACACAACCCTAAACCACCATTTCTTTGACCACGTCGAGTCTAGTGTCCACGTTTCCCAAATTGTTTGACTTTTCTAGGACACAACCTCTTTTCTCCGCTTCTACTCTTGGTCTTCGTGACCAAGACAGAATCTTCATAGAAGCCTCTTTACAAGAGGTTATTCGAGGATTGGAGAGAAGTCCTGCCACGGTCAACCCAACGACAGTTGTGACAGCAGGCCGTGCGGTGGAAACTTTTTCCACTGTCACGTCAACGGAATGCCTAAGTGGCCCCATCGGTGATTTTACCTTGTTGACAGAGTCGCGCGTCAAGGAACTCCTAGCGTCCGCTCTGGCATCATTCAAAGATTCTTTGATGCCAGAAGTTCGTGCTGCTATAGCCGCAGCCGTTCAGGACAAAGGGAAAGCCCCCGTTCTCGAACCTTCTCCGTCTTTCCCACCATCACCACCTCATACCCACAGACCATCATCACCACCACCATACCCTAATCCATACACAATGCCCCTTCCTGAGCTCAGGGATATCCTAATGTCCCGACTCATGTCAGAAGACGTCCCGTCTGACATGGCCGAGCTCTTGAAGCGAATCCAAACCCCTTCACCCCAACCACACCATCAACAACTTGTCGTGACGAACCTCAAGGTTCAAAACGCTCACATGACGATCCAGACGATCAGGATCACCCTGAGGGGGAGAAGAGGCCCCGCGTCACGCAAGCCACCACAACCCAAACCACCACCACATCAGACACACCATCTTCCTCTGCAAAAGGACGATCGAGGTCGACACCACGAACAACTAGACAACGACCGTCCACTCCACCAGTCCAATCCACCAGGAGGCCACATCACCAGATTTTGAAATGCATCAACAATTCGAAGCTGCTGAAGCCTCAACCTCCCTGCCTGATATTGACTTACATGAAGTGGTCGAAGAGTACGTTCTCCAAGACCAAACTCCAAAACAGGCAGAAACAGATGATCAGACTGCTATAAAAATGATAAAGATAAGAGACATCGTGAAGCAGTCGATCCTGGATATCTTCCAAATAGAGCCGTCCGAGGTCCAAGACGGTGAAGACTACAACACTAAACCCTCAAAGCTCCAAGAGGCAATGACCAAAACTGTTGATCCTACCCCACGTATGTCATCGAGGACAAACGCAGTTGGACACAGCCTGGGAGAACAGAAGGGTTGTAGCACAGTTTCTGGAGGACATACGGCACATAATTTGGAGGAGGGAGGATAAAATCAAGAAACTTGACGAACTCAAACTGCGAGGGCTTACGCATCTCAAAGAAACGGAGGCGACATCATATCTATACATGCTGGCCCAGAAGTTCATAAATCCGTTAAGCAACCGCAGACAAGATCAAATGAGAATCAGGGACAAAGGAAGAGTCGCCGACATAGTTGAGGTCAAACACCACAGCTATGGTCGAAGTGTTCAATTCCCTGTGTATATCGTCAAGTTTGTAGACTTCGACTTAGTCCGCGAAAGAGTCTAGAGGATTTCGGAGGCTGACTTGCCACTTCTGTGATTCCAAAGCATCCTCAACATGTACGGATTCTACACGAAGTTTTCCCTGAAAGAATTCCGATATCGGCTTGGATTCGATGCTCTGAAGCGGCTAATGCTTAGGCAAGTCAAGTACTACATGGCACAAGATCTTCAGATTGGCATAGAGAACAATATGACGAAGGTCAACCTCCCAGGACCAAAGAACCGGACAGCTTCTGCTCATGGGTTTGAAGTCAACTTCATATTCACCGAACCCGAGCTAGCTGTAATCTACGAAGACCTTGAAGACCAGAAACGAGTGATGCTCCTGTCAGAAGTCAACATGTACTGTGACGGGATGCTAAAGAAAGTTCTTCAAAGTCTTCGTCAGAAATTAGAGGTCCTGAGAAATGTGTCGCAGCCGAAACCTCTATTTGATCTCGAAGAAGAACAACTTACCAAGAAGGTGATCAATGCCATTGAAGAAAGGCTCAACTTGAGAAACAACATAAGGCATTTTGAGATCACACTCGGGCTTCGTAAGTCGTTCTACAAGCGAGATCGCCCAAGGACAAGAGGACGAGGCTCTAGAAGACGATCAACACAAAGGGGGAGAATGTTAGGAATTTTATTGTGTTTATCTCTATATTCCTCTTGTAATTGGTTAGTTTGTAAATATTAGAAAGTTAGAGGACCAAAATGTAAATATGTATCTAGTGTAGAAAGGTATATATAGTCAAGGTCCACGTAGAGTTCAACAGAGTTTTTGGTGAGAAAGTTTACGAGTGTGTAATTGGAAAGTGATTAAGAAAAGCTTAGTAAAAAAATTCTCTCTCTATCTCTTTCTCTTTCACTCGCGCCAAAAACAACACACAAACATACATTTGATCGAAAACCTAATCGAAGACTATTTGATTATCATTTGGATTTATTGCTCGATAATCAAATAGGAATCGATCCACACTGCATCGATCGAGTTGTTCTTCAATCGTTCAAGGTTCGAAGTTAGCTTCTGCGCGTTTAACCATTTATTCGAACCTAATTGTGTGTTTAATTGCTTGTGTTGAATGAATTCTGGACCTACAAGGTTCAATGGTTTGCTAATTCTCTGCACCTATCTCAAACTCACTATGCTCGCACTATTCTTTACGAAACTCAGATGTTGGATTACAAATCGATGGATACGCCCATGGTGTCGAAAACCATGGGACTTGATGATAAAACCTCTTCCTCTAATCCTACTTTTTATCGTAGTATCGTTGGTGCTTTACAATATTAAACAATTATAAGGCAGAGTCTTTCTTTTAATGTCAATTATGTATCTCAAGATATGCAATCACTAACCATTGCTAGTGTAGAAATGGTTCTTCGTATCTTACGATATGTTAAAGGTTATACTACTCTGGGTTCGCATCTAACTGGAAACACTACACTTGATCATTTTGCTTTTTGTGATGCGGAATGGGCGGGTTGTCCCACTACGAAATGCTCTACAACTGGTTTTTGCATCTTTTTTGGACAACATTATTTATTGGTGTGCAAAGAAACAACCAATCATCTCGCATTCCCATACTGAAGCTAAAAAACATTCAATGACAAACACAGTAGTTGAATTAACAAGGATCACTTTGATCTTACGAGATATTCACATTCCTCAAAACCGTCTGGCGTTATTACTCTTCTGTGATATTCACATTCCTTAAAGCGTCGTTCTATTTGGAGTCTCCTTTTGGACAAAGCAAAATCGAAGTCACACGCTACAAGGTCAACAAAACTATTTTGCGAAACGACATTAAATGTGTGATCAGAAGCCAGTTTAATCAACCTTGATCCTTTGTCTGCATTCTTGCAATGGGTCCTCTTCAAGTCCTCAAGTACAACTTTTGAAGGGAGAATTTGTGTAAATTTTAAAAAGCTTAGAACTAGAGAAAGTTCAGTGTGTAGAACGCATGACTATAAGAATTTGCGTTGTAAAGTTCTTTCAATCGAATTTAAAAAGCAAGTGGAAGAAACTAATTCCAGTCGACTTTAAACAACAATGGAGGTAAATTGACATTAAAAAGCAGTGGTGGTGAGATATTATAAGTTTAGTTATAGGGTCTAACTAAGTGGATTGTGTAAAAACGTTTATAAATCAAAGTCTTCTAGTGAAATCATTCTTAGGTGGAAGAAGGGAGTTATCTTTCGAACTTTCATAAGCAAATCCTGTGTTATTTACAATTCGTTATTTATACTCGTAAATACAAGTCAGTTCACAGTTTTGAACAAAAGATCTCTTCCGCATCTTTGCCTCAATGTTTGATTGAAATCGATAACTAGTTCAAATCGAACAACGTAATTATCAACACAAACGGAAAAAGGGCACTCAAATATCGAAGTGTTTATTTGCCCTTCTCTCAAATACATAAATTGATCCTAGTACATACACATCTATGTACACGGTGTGTGGGCGGGTAATGTGTCTATGATTCATTTCAGAAGAATTCGATAGTTAAGCGAAAATTAGAGCATTATAATAAAAAAAAATTAACTGGACGACATATGTTGCATTGTAATCTATTTGTCAAATAACTTTAGTAGCGAAGAGCCACGGCATAAGTGAATGACATCCGAGTTATAACAAGAAGAATTGCAAGAGAAAAACGCTTCTCAAAGAAAGGTTTCTTCCCTCAAGAGATCAGAGACGACAATTCTCCTCTACGGATGATATTACTAGCGCTGGCCTTGACCGAAAGGCATATGTATGTGCACATCGGGCGTATTTAGTTCATGCGCAGCGTCGAAATATATATATATATATATATATATATATATATATATATACTAATTTTATGCATCGTATACATATAGATGCATCCGTTCATGGTCGATTTGCCGGTCTAAAAGATCTGCTGAAGAATGAACATCAAATCATGGTTGGGTTTAGAGAGACAGAGTTCACGGCTGATCAAGAAAAATAAAGCGCAAAATGTCCGGTAAACAATAACATTTTGGCTGAAAAATGGCGGGAATATCGACCTCATCACTGATCGAATCATGGGAAGTAACAATCTAAATGATCAAGGCGCGACAATAACGATGATGATTTTCTGTCACCACCAATACAGTTGCTGCTTCATTCATTCAATGGTGATCAATCGGAGTCTTGACTGACGGGATCTGATGTGTTTATTTAGGATTATTTGCCCGTATGTGCCGATCGGGTGGAAACTGCTGCGATCGCCTGCACTATATGTCGCTTTCCAACATGATTAACATTGAAACAATGTTTAAGCCCAACATCACACCATGATGCTGAAAATTTCATGTTAATCTTGACAACATTACAAATCATTTGTCGGGCTATAGATATTAGAACACATTATTTTATAATTAATAGTACCCAACAACATGCATTGTAAGTAATTGAAGTTGTGAAAACATCCATATAACTTCCGAAAATCCAAACTTCGGAAATTCTAAAAAGAAATTCGAAAAATTCAGATGTATAGGGGCAAGAAAAAACAAACTAGGTGACCAAAAGTAACTTTAAATCAGCTTCAGTGAGTTTCCCCAGCGCATCCGAAGATCCACCAACAGTCCTGAAGGAAAAGAATTATCGATGTTGTTATTAATTTGTTTGTTTTATAACTAAAATATTTATTAATTAATTATAGCATAAAAAATACATACCCTTCAAAAACAAGTTCCTTCTTCTCCTGCAATTTCAGAATCCTCTCCTCTATAGTGTTCTCCATTATGAACCTCACAATCCTGCAAACCAAGCAAAAAGAATAATATCATCATATGGATGAAGAAAATGGATATTATAGAGATTTGATTTTTCGTACGTTATTGGTTTGTATTGGCCAATTCTATGTATCCTATCCATAGCTTGCCGCTCTGCAGCAGGATTCCACCACGGATCCATCAAAAAGACCTGCGCCAAAATATTCCGTTTTAAACCAATATTGTGACTTGGCAACATTTTGATATAATAACGGATAATAACAATAGACGAAAATTTGTACGACTACTAAAAGTTACATTTGAGGCTACGGTGAGGTTAAGGGCAACTCCCCCAGCTTTGAGGCTCATTAGAAAGATTCTGCAATGAGGATCCTCAGTGAACTTTCTAATTGCAGCCTCTCTTGCTCCCATCGTCATGGACCCGTCTAAACGAACACAATTCACTCCACACTGAGAAAAAACGAAAGTAACACTATAACTGTCTCTGAGTTCTTACAAGCAATGTCATGACAAATAAAAGTGCATGGGTACCTTCTGAAGAGAATATTGTATAAGATCCAGAAAGGCCGAGAATTGGCTGAAGACAATGCCCTTGGCAGAACCATCCCTTTCAACCATTGATCGAATTTCTTCCTTCTGTAATAATCATGCAGACCATAGCATGTTAAGGATCCATTACTAGGACATGAGCAAGCATGATGAGAAGTAAAAAAATAACAATTGGTCAACGTTCGTAGTATGTGAATGTTTCGAAGTTAACAACACTATATTCTGTGCGTTAGGATTTTAACAAGCAAAAGGAACACACAAAATATGATTCAACATGTCAAAGGAAGAATCACAAAAAACACAATAGCAGAATATGGAGAGATTGTTGATTATTCAGACACTGGCAATTTTATCATGCATCCCATATCCCACAAAGACACGATGAAACACAAGACAAAATCATCAACTTTTTACGCGATTAAAGAGAGAAGGGATGCATTGATCATATTCGTATTTCCATGTTTCTATTCTTCGAATTTGAGCAAGTAGAATGATGAAGTTTTACATACCAGAGCCTCTATCTTTGTACTTGTCTGAAAGCAATCAAGTTGAATTCTGTTCAAGATGCTTGAGGCTCTGAATCCATTGACTGTTGTTTTAGAGACACGGTCCTTATCCTCGTTGGAAGTGAAATCAACAGTAAGCGGCTTCGAACATGAAGGGCAGGAGTTTTCCCCCATCATAGCATTAAAATCAATCAAGCATGGCTTGCAGAATACATGCCCACATGACGTGACCTATATTGGAGACATTTCAAAAGTCAAAAGTAATTCGTAGGCAAAGTGAACATCACAGCACGGTTGAGGAAAGAAAAGTCACATACAATGACGCATGCATTAAGTTAATCTGTTATCATAGTTTCATACATTATGCCATCGAATTTCAAAGAACAATATGTTTAATGCCTCTCGGATTTCTTATATGGATGGTAAAAGTTTTTGGTGCTAACAAATTACTTCCTGGACCGAGTAAACATGGAATAAACTAGTCTCTGATCATGATGGAAATGATTTTAATAAAAAAAAAGTACAAATTAACCCATCGATTCTCTTAAAAAACGGTCATTAAAACAAAACCATCAGTTAAATTGATCATAAGCAATGACAATCAAGTGCAATAGTAAAACTCGTCTGCATAGAGCCAAAACATAAAAATCCAGAAAGTGAGGGAACAAATCAAAATGCTAGTAAACGAAATACAAGCACATGGAATATCGTGATAATATAGCAATATTAACCTTGAGAAACACATAACTCTGAAAGACATTGGAAAAGTTGAGAACAAATAAAAAAATAGCAATTGTTCAGACAAAATTTTAGCCAGATTTCTGACCAATTTGAATAACTGAACCACAGTCCATTAATTGTGATAAATACTCACCACTGTATGTTCTTCAGGTTCATTGCACAAACTGCATTTTTCATCATTAACATTGTCAACTGTATTAATCTTTCTCTGCATTGTGGTATGAGAATACTCCACAAGGTAAGGATGATCAACTGCCTGCATCACAGAGTGAGATCGGATTCAAGCTTTATAATAATAGATATATCACCCAGCTCAGGGCAACATGACTAATGTTACTCTTAATTGGTTAGGCAGTAACAATAAGGGCTAACAACACTACCCACACCAGACTTGCCAAAGAAAAAATACTTTTAACAAATCATGACACTGGCAAGAATGAAGTGGCATTCTTTCTCCCTCTTTCATTTCAGCTTCGAATCTTACCATTTGTGACTATCAAGCAACAAGCCTTTGCTTAGTCCATCATGTGATTATTAATAATCATTAGAATTCATCAGCTTAGACTCCAGACATTTTCTCAACTAATAATTAATCTAAACAGTCTCATGTGATGTCATCTAATGTGATAACACACTCATCGTAAAGCAAAGGACTGTAGGAAATTTGCCAAATATAACAGAAGATGATTAAGTAGGAAAAACAAGCAACCTGCCGAAGGCGGGACAGAAGATAAAAAATGTGAGCGTAGTTATTCAATACTGTCCCTGCTGTGATGTATCTGCAATATATATGATGCAACGAAAAAGCAGAACTTTATGTAAATAAATCTTAGGAAGCTAAAAATCATATGTACATGATAAATTCAGATGTAAAAAAAATAAAAAGAAAAGAAAGGCATATAAGAATATTGCCCATATAACCAGAAACAAGAACAAGTAAATAAAACAGGATAAAATCTCATGTAGTTTATAAAATTCATAAGATGTCAAGAAAAAAAAAGGCTTATGAATCATGCCCAAATCACATAACTGTACTCCACCCAAACATGGGGGCATATGAAAAAAGGATAATCAATGGCGACGAGTCGGGAAAATATATCACTCTAGATTTATACACAAGCAAATTTAACGACTTTACCATTAAAAACAACATTAAATGGCTATCTCAGCTCGAAATTTACCATTTAACCACTCATGCGCAGGTGTACTCAACTCTTTTTGCAAAACAACTATAAAAGACTATCTCGTCTATAAAGCTACCAAACTAGTCATTACAATTTATGTAGTTTAACAATTAAAGGTCACAGGTAACATACGTATTAAACTGTGCCTGACTCTCGTTGTACAATGCTGTATAGTAGTCTTCCTCAACAGCATCCAGAGAATCCCATCTAAGCGTCACCTGAATTTCAAAATCTGTTAGAAGCCATAATTGTAATAAACAAAAATTGAGGTTTCAAACAATCAGACATACTGTTCTGGTAGGAAGCGCAAGGTCAGCCTCCCGTCCTTTTTTTGTACGCCTTAACAATAGACTTTTCAAAATTTTGTGCTTCAACAGAATCATAGCATCTCCACCAACCCCAGTATTTCCATAATCTTGTATCGGTGTAGCAATATACTGAAAAACAAAATGTTCCATAGCCTCAATGGTTATTTGTGGGCAAGAGCTTGAAAACGGGTGAGGAAAACTCATTAATTAACCGAACTTACTTTATTCCACCAACAAAAGTGCCTGAAATTTCTATGACCACAGTCTGAACATTCTACTTTCGTACTGTAACAAATTAATAAATCAAGGAATGAGAAAATTCATAAAAAAAAAAAATTGAATGAGAAAGCCACAAAGGAAGTGGATCCCAAGTGTGTTAAGTTACAGATTCTTTACTTTATATCCGCAATATTGATGAATCATACATTTACCAATGGATAAGAGTAATGCATCAATTTATGCAAAATGAAGATACAATGGTACCGTAACTAGTCTAATCAGGGAATCAAATACTATGAGACCAGGGTTAGGGTTGCAAATTTACGTTCCCTTCCCATCCTATAATTCTGACTAGATATGGACAAACTATTTTCATTCCTCAACTAGAACTGTGACTTAGAAAACTGACTCCGCAAGTTCTGTTTCTCATTGTGGCTAGTGCACTGTGATCTTTAATCCTTCCCAAGAAAAAAAAAGGGAAAAGAAAAGAGGATAAGATAAAGAGTAAACTTAAAATTTTTCCTAGGAAATATTCGATCATACCCGTCAAGGTTACGGCAATCGCAGTCCTTGCAGAAATAATAAGAATAAGGAACTACTTGAAGAAAACGAACCTGCATGAAGAATATAAACGTAATGTCACAAATAACATGAGTCATAAACAATGACGAGAAAAAATTCACGGTTTAGAGTAACTTACAAGGGAACAGAGTTCTCCAACACGGTTTTGAAAGGGAGTGCCACTTAAAGCCCATTTATATGAAGATTTTAAAGCGAGAACGGCTTTGGTTGTGTTGCTGCGTCTCGCTCTTATATAATGACCCTGAGCCAAGAGGCAAAGAACAAAAAGATCAGGAAACAAGTCAGTTAAATAGTGAAGCAATAGCAAACAGTCAATATCTACGAGGAGCAACATGAAAGAATTAGGAAAAAAATATTGTTTACGTTTTCATCCGTAGATATGCAAACAGAGAAGTTTTCTAACCAGAAAACCAAAAAGTATTCCGGCATAGCAAAACGTTATCCTTATGTTTGATAATTAACACCACATACGAACGTTCAGATATAATCAGCTATTAATTTCCTTTGGAAGCAATGGATTCATACTATTCTCTTTTTACACAATAAAAAGATGAATTCCAATATAAACAACAGAGCTATAGGAGACTAAACTAAATAAAGCATATATATAATAATATTATCAATTCAAGAATTTTCTCAATCATAAGACATTAATAGAATAACATGAAGCAAAAAAATAAATAATAAAAAAAAAAAAAAGCAAAGTATCACATCGTAAAAGGAAATATAGATGCATAATAAAAAATTCTTACTTCATCCAATACAATCCGATTCCACTCCAATGAATGCAAAATGGATTCCCGGGCAGATAGAGACTGATTAATCACATCCTGATCATCTGTAGAATGTGTATTCTCCTTTTTCTTGCCTACACGACTTGAACTGCCCTCAGAGACAGACGCCTTTTTGGACTTCGAGTCTTTCTTTAGCTGCTTTGACTGATTAGCCGTCTTAACAGCACTGGGTCCACAGTTATACTTCAAGTGAACTGATAACTTTTTAGGATAAAATAATTTTTCACAGTAGTGGCACTTGTCTTTTGGAGGCATCACGAGTTTCCGATACTCAGCCTCAACAATAGAGTATGTCGTAATGACGAAATCGTAATCCGAGAATTTATACAGATTATTCTCCCGGTTGGAACCATGATAGACAAGCACCTTGGTGCTGCCTTTTAAAGTGTAGCGCTCTATCTCACCCACTCATTGCATTACAGCTACCAACGGGCATAAAACAAGAGTGCCTTTAATTACAGGTAGCTTCACCGATGAAGATGAACTGGCTGGTGATGAGCATATATCATGCCCATTAGCTCCCTGCATCTGTCTTTTAAGTAGGACAAGAGCTATTATCTGAAGTGTTTTACCCATTCCCATTTCATCTGCAAGGATGCCACCCCTAAATGCAGATTCTTCTTGTTTCAATGCCCAAGCTAACCACTCTTTCTGGTACCT
This sequence comes from Lindernia subracemosa, assembly GCA_028392965.1. Lineage (NCBI taxonomy): Eukaryota > Viridiplantae > Streptophyta > Magnoliopsida > Lamiales > Linderniaceae > Vandellia > Vandellia subracemosa. The sequence goes on along the minus strand of JAQPCC010000092.1, from coordinate 844,587 downwards.
CAGCAATGGAATGATTAAATCATCAGAAGGCTCTGCAGATTCTTGAGCCATCTGATTCTGGTCCATCACATCAGTATCCTTCCCCGAATTTTCTGCGACCCACCTTGCATTTTCCTCCTGCATACTTCCCACATCAATACAGGTTTATCTTTCTTCTTGTCCTTCTTATTCCAGCCCTTCTTTCTATTATCAGGCTTTTCTTCTGGCTCAACAACCACATTTTCGTCCACGTCATCATACCACCAAACTCCTGTTTTCCTCCTTGGTCTAGAACGCTTCCGTGGCTCATCGTCACTTGGTTCAAGTAAGTACTCTGCTCCATCATCAAACATAATAAACCACAAAAAAAAAAAAAAAGAAAGAAAGAAAAATAATGGCACCGTGAGTTGCTGCTCCTCATGAGGGAACAAAAGGTATGGAGAAGATACATTCTACTTTGGAATACAACTTCGAATCCGAACGATTTAATGCATTCAAAGAATTATGATTGAACCTTTTTTTACAAGAAGGAACGGTTGGCTAAGACAAATAATAAGAGTTATCAACACAATAATTGCATTCCACAAACAAACCTAGATCGCTCGGTGGTTTATAGTCAGAATCCGATGAAGACTCCTCGTAGCTCCACTTTAACTTTCCTGTTTCTCATCGATCATAGCCCGCGTTAATAAACAAAATATATAAGCAAATCAGAAGAAAAAAAAATTGCCGAATTGAGACAAACGTAAAATCAACGAACAATTAACCCGAACCAAAAGGAACAAAAAGATAGAGAACGTAGTCAGAAACATGTAAAAGGAAAACAGAAACACAGAGAAGTGCTACCTCTCGATGAGGACGGACGTCGCTTCATCTAGGGCTTCTTTTTCTTTTCTTTTCTTTTTTTTGCAAAGGGTTCTGTTGGGGGGAAATAAGAACTCGGTGGCGACTGTGAATGATTGTGAGCAATTGACAAATGTTTCCGAATATATATAGTAGGAAATAGTGATAGATGTAATAAATACAACATTTAGCAGATAAATAGATAAGCGCCAGACGTTCATAGGCGGGAAAAGGTTTGACCAATATTATAAGAAAGTAAGAGCCATTATAAAACGGGCCGACCCAATTTTATTACTGCCCCAGTAATAAAAAGGCTACTAAAATACACACATTTAGATGCCCGGTTTGAACGGGCAGCTGCCCGATTTGGGTATAAAACATTTGTTATAAAAATCGGCCACATCCATTCATCGAATCTGCTCGATTTGGACGGTATCTGACCCGGGCAGCCGGCAGCTCGGAGGAGATGGAGAAGACAATAAATAGTGCATGGGCAATATTAAGGTTTTAAATAGCGTCCGATAGCGCGAATCGTAGTGCGCTGGCCCAACCGCGACAAGGCGCTTGAAATCTAACCGTTTTTTTTAATAGCGTCCATATTATCTAATCGTTTTTTTCTTTTAATAGTGTCCATGTTATCTCGAAATCACACGTTAAAGATTTCCCGAGAATAGCACACGCCATGTGCGCAATATTCCTAAATCCTAGTAGGCTATTGCTACGACACATTTATCGATTTTTTATTTTCAAATTTTTAACTATATAACCGACGCTCGTGTTATGCGCTACACTGTTTATGCTACGCTGTGACGGAACAAAAAAAAAGGTAAGAACTTGGCGCAACAACACGCTTTAAAAATCAGCTATCGTTCTCGATCATACGATCACCATCTTTCAGCCATTGTTACAACAATCGACGGTTTTACAAACCGCTTATGACAACAAATCCGGAAAAAAAAAAAGAAAGAAAGAAAATAAATCAAAAGAACGATACCCGCGGCGCTTCCTCTCAAGCCTCGTTATTATTAGGGATTCCTACTCCTCGAATGCGCAATCGCCCTCAAATTCCTGTACATGTCCGAGCAAGCGTGCGAGAAAACGGACAAAGCCTGAAAAAGGTCGGGCAAATGGCTCTTCAAGCTCATCAACGACTTCTCCCTAACCTGAACGCACTGCCTCTGATAAGCATCCTCGACCTCTTCCAGCTTCTGCTTCGCCGCCTCCACCACGAGCTGCTTCTCCGCGATGACATCCTTATCGTGGGCCGAATCAGGGTCAGCCTCATCCGGGCCCAGGCCCGGGCCCGTTCTCCTCTGCACGTACTTGTTGTACCAATTCTCAAAATCCCGAGTCTTTCTAATGAGGTCCTTCCTCGAATCAGCACATCTGTTTCTAAACTCCAGCTCCTCCTCCTGATACTGCCATATCGTCCTCACGATGGCACCAAAGTTGTTGATGCTGGCCTTTGCGGGCTCGTCGGGTATCTTCTCCAGGTGGTCGTACCAGGCGTTGAGAAGGGTTTGGACGGGCGGGTTCGTGGGTCGGGTCGGTGACGAGACCTTCTCCTTCAGGTTGGTGTCTATGGGTACGAGGTTCAGCTTGAGCCAGCCGTTGAGCGACTTGACGTATTCCTTCTGTTGGGCCATGAGCTCCGTGAAGTTTGCGTGCCATTCTTGAACGACTCCGCCCAGCTGGCAAGTCCGCTCGTGGTGGTGGTCGGTCGTTTCTTTCGGGGATTGGGATATGTCTAGAGATCTCAGGGATTGAACGATCTTTGATTTGCTCTCGTGGTGGATTTTCATGGTCTCCCACATCATAGCCATCCTATGAAGCATAGGATAAGCAAGAAAGGATGTAAAGATATATATATATATATATATAGGGTTTATAAATGCTTACCCATCGACAAGAGCAACGAGCTTTGGGTACAGCTGGTCGTCCCGCAAACGATTGATTTCCGAAACAGTCGAGTCCATCGATTGCATGTCGACGATATATCTCGTGTGCAGATGGCTAACTGAAGCTTTCATCCTCTCTAATGCTTCGGTGTTTGTATTTCTTTTCTTCAACTTGTTTAAAGATGCCACCTTTTTCTGGTACTCGAGTTTCATCTGCTCGCCGGCCTGTTGAAGCGACCAAAAGGAAAGAAAAATCATTCTCAACGACGCAAAAAAAAAAAAAAAAAAAAAAACCGAATAAAAAAATGATTGCACTATAGACTTTTCAGCTTCTGAAGCTCAAGGAAAGAAAAAGACGGGAAAGATTATAGGAGCACGGCGGTACCTTCACTTCATCGTAGAGCTTTTTCTCCCATGCGAGCATCTTGTCCAACACAGCGGCATGAGTGTCGTGCTCCTCTGAATCAGAATCGTCCGCACCATTATCGGGATAAGCCAATCCTCTGAACGATCTATTCCAAGTAATTACGCGCATTACCCTTTCTGAATGATTGATATTCCCTGCCAATAAGGGGCACGTAACGTAGAATCAGCTCTAAAATGATCCTTATTTAATGCGTATCGCAAACAAACAACAACTATTCTTGTTGATAAGTTAGTATTAACCAAGAGTAACAAACATATAATAAAGATGCAATCTTTGAGCTTTCAAAGCACGGTAACTGCGATAGATATCGGCGTAATCTTGGCAACAAATAATCACATACAATCATAAGAATAAACTCACCTCTCTTATCTGCGAAATTTGAATGATAATGCAACCTCGTGGCCTCGAGCATCCTCGACACGTCGTGAGCACTCTCCGAAGCCTTAAGAAAGCAATCATCAAGCTCCACAAATATCTGCACCAAACTCACACCACCACCACCACCAACGTCGCCACCATCTTTCTTCATATTAGCATCCTCAGCCACCGTGACACCTTGCTTCCCACGCTTTCCAACCTTCGCCATTGCCACCTGTGGCGGTGGTGGTTGTGGCAGGAGCTCTTCGGTCACCACGTTCTCCACCTCTACCTCGTCTTCTTGTGCAGTCACTTTCTCACCAATGCTACGCGTTGCTTTTTCTTCCATGTCTCTCCTACTATCATCAAGCACCTTTTTGGCGATTTCCTCTCTCTCGGCTTGACTCTCCTCAACATCCGCCAATGTGGGGCCAGGCATGTTCTCCATCGAAAAGAAGTAATCCCACGAGGACATTCCTTTGCTCTCAGGCATAGATGGAGGTGGTTTTGTCTCGTGGCCCTGATTATTATTACTGCTACGAATACCTATTCTCCGGTGCAAAACAGAATCTTCCACCTCTTCTACTCCGTCATGATCATCGTCGCTGCCAATATGAACACTAGAATTCATGCCGGGCATGCCTTTCATACTACCACCAGCGCCTCCACTTATCTTACTACTAAAGCTACGACGTTTCAAGCTGTGAACGCTTTCACTATCATCCTCGCCTTCGTCCTCCTCAATGATGGGTTCTCCTGAGGGCTTAACCACATCATCGGGTCTTGGCATCTTGAAGTCGTCGGGCATCGTCTTGGCTCGTTGGAGGGGCGTGGTGGGGAAAGAGGGGAGCGGAGGCGGAGGGAGGAAGCTGTCGTACGGGGGCATGGGCGGTGGCGGGATAGCTCCGGCAACTATCGAGGGCGGGTTCGAGATGGGGTTGACACCGCCCTCTGTGAAGACGACCTCGCCCTGAGCAAAGTCGCTGAGGGCTGCGCCGGTGTTTTTCAGAGACATGGCGGTGGCTGAGTGGGCTGCGGCGAACTTGTTCCGCGCCGTGACGGCGCGTGCCATGAAGAGCTTCCGTTCTTTGCATCTGCTGACGATTTCTTCGTTGTCGATCTTGGACTGTGTGCAGCCCATAACTTGGAAAATTAGGGCTTCTCTTGATTTTCGTCGGCTGGTAATCAAGTTTGGGACTTGAGGGATTTAGCTAAGATCGGATGGCGATGTTCAGTGCAAAGGCCTCTTTTTTTTTATTATTCTTCTTCCTTTTTGGATAAAGACAAGCTTTCGGCGATGGTGGTTAAAGCTTTTGATGAACTACAGTTGAATTAGATGGCGTAGCTGCTAGCTTGAGATAAGAGTTACAGATTTCCGATCTGACGGTGACCGGTCAGGACGGTGAGTTCGTCCAGGATATGCCGGTGATTTAATCGGATGTGATATGAGCACTTGAAAAGGGAACAAAAAAGTAGGAGTGGAGTGGAGTGGAGTTGAGCTGGCACGGAAAATAATTGGACTAGTTTAGTTAGACAGGGAAAGATAAAAAGAAAAGGCTTTGGGTTGGTCTAGTGGTCAAAATCATATTTTCTCTTCTATGAACAGTTTGTTTTTTTTTTTTGGGCAACATTTAGCTTGCTGATTCATTCTTCAAAAAGGTATGTACAAAAGACTAAGCAGTCTTGAGGGGTCTCTGGTGACAAAGGAATACCAGTAGAGACAAAAGCTCACTCGAGGAGTATGAAAAAACTACCAGAAAAACTACATCAAAACAATAAAGAACAATTGCCAAGGAGCATTAGAATCAATCCACAAAATGCAAAAGAAAACCACCATTCTGTTACAGAAAACAAAAGGCGCCTCTCAAGTGAACACCAAATCCTCACCACTGGACAGAAAGTCCCTAGTGATCAAAAGTGTTGCCCAAACCACCACAAAGCAGCTCATGCCAAGCTACCTTGATCGTGTTGTGTTGAGAAGGTGAGACAGTATATGCACTGATCCTCCATACAGAGCTCCTACATAAACTACAAGCAAAAGCCTCTAGACCCAAACAAAGGAAGAAAGAACCCAACTCCATCAGCTCATTGAGAAGCATTCAACAACTCTAACCATTCGGACACTGCCCGGACAACAATATCTTGTTCAGTTCTTTTTTCTCCATTGAAGATCCAAAAGTTCCTCGTCTTTCAAAGCATCCACTGAATATAGACTGAGAGTTGGATGCGGTCGATAACAGTTTTTTGGTCCGTTCCAGAGCAAATCAGCAACTACCATGTTTTAAATTTGATATCCCTCTCGTGTATAACATTCAGTGAACATGGGATAATTTCCACACAATAAGATCCCTAGAACACTTGAAGAAGATATGTTTGAGGTCCTCAACATCATCTCCACACCAGCAACAAATCGGGTCCACCTCGATTCCTTTTATAAGCAAGTTAGTTTTAGTAGGAATTATATTGTGTGAGTCTTTCCACAAGAAATGCTTCAGTTTGTTCTTGATTCGAAGCTTCCAAACGTCGCCACATCCTAGTTTGAGCATTTTCCATGTCACTACACTCTGCAGCAGCTTCCTTACTTCGCATGGTTTCCAAGATAGCCTCATATGCAGACTTGACACTATATTGCCCATTCTTCTCAAGACCTCAAATCAGCAAATCTCTAGACCCGAAATTGTTGAGCGGTATCTCCTCAATGAAATCTGCAACCTCTCGAGAGACAATGGATCTGATCAGGGCTGAATTCCAGCCTCTTCCATCCTCATTGATGAGATCGCTAACAAGAGCGACTGAGCACGAGCAATGGTTGGCAGGACTTGGTGTAAACCCGGGGATCTTCTGGATCCAAGGAGAGCTCCAAATTTTCACTTCTTTACCATCCCCAATACGAAACCTCGCTCAAATTCTAATAACATAGATTGATCGAAACCAAGATTTCCATAATCAAGGGGAAGAAGCAGGGCAGGTGGCCTGAAAGAGACTCGAAGATGGATAGTATCTTGCTTTGAGTACTTTAGACATCAATGAATTCGGCTGGGCGATAAGTCTCCAAAGCTGCTTCCCTATCAGCACATCATTGTACTTCTGGAGGTCATGGAATCCCAACCCCCCTTCAGCTTTAGATGCTGAAAGTTTATTCCAAGCTCTCCAATGAGGTTTAGGGATCTCAGCTTCCCCAGTACCCCACCGGAAGTTGAAGGAAATAGCACCAATCTTTTTACAAATATCCACAGGGATCTTAAAGCATGACATAGTGAACACTAGCAAAGCATTAATCACAGATTTCATAAGAATTTCTTTACCAGCATTATTAAGTAATATATTCTTTCAGTTGGTCAATCTACTTTTGACAGCATCGATGATATAATTGAAGGTCTCTGTCTTAGATCTTCCAGTCCCAAGGGGATGCCCAAGATACCTAGATCGGGTTTGCTCTTTTATTCTATGGAGGACTTGGCCTATCCCAACTTTGATCGCCGCATCAGTGTTTTTGCTGAAAAAGACTAAAGATTTCTCTAAGTTAATAACTTGTCCAGAGGCTGCAGCATAGGCTTCAAGCAGCTCCTTGATAATTTCAGCATGTTGGACAGATGCTTCACAAAACAAAAGAGAATCATCAGCGAATAAGAGGTAAGTAACAAGAAGACCGCAGCATAATACTAATACATGTTGTGATCCATTCAATGAACCTTCTATCGAATCTCATCTTAGCCATCACAGTCCCCAAAAAGCCCCACTCAACTCTATCATATGCCTTAGCCATATCAAGTTTGAGAGCCATAAAACTTTTACCTCCCCTTCTAAGAGTATTAAGGTAGTGCAAACATTCATGGGCTACAACCTCATTGTCAATTATCTTTCTCCCCTGAATGAAAGCTGCTTGGCTAGAATTAATACAGTTCGGCAGGCAAGGTCTCAATCTCTCCGCGAGAACTTTGGAAATAATCTTGGAAGCTACATTACACATGCTAATGGGCCTATAATGTGAGATAAGAGAGGGGTTTTTGACCTTGGGAATAAGAGTGACAAGTGCGTGATTTAAGGTCATAAGCATTTTGTTGTGTCTGAAAAAATTCCTAACTGCAAAGCACAGATCAGAATGTAAAACAGACCAAAAATGTTGAAAGAACAACGGATTCATACCATCAGGCCGGGGAGCTTTGGGGGGGTGCATGGAGAAAAGGGCTCTTTTGATTTCTTCTTCATTGACAGGGCGAGTGAGTAACCGATTCTGTGTAGCCGAGATAGACAGAGACATTCCTTCCACGATAGCAGTATGGTCTGAGAGTGATGAGCTAGTGAACAGTTGTTTATAGTAATCCATCACAATATCTTCAATTTGTTTCTTGTCTTCACACCAAACACCATCATTGTTGACCAGACTACTAGTAGCATTTATAGACCTTCTTTGGGTTGTAGAAGCATGAAAAAATTTGGTATTCTTGTCATCCTCCTTCAGCCATTGAATCCTGGCTTTTTGGCTCCAATAAATCTCCTCCTCTTTGTAAGCTTGGTGAAGGTTACCCTTTTTCGGGGCGAGGATCTAATCTCCATCCTCGAATCCACCAAGTCAACTGGAGGAAATTGTCCCCGTCTCCATCCTTGCCCCCACGAGTTTTTATTTTAAAATATTATTTATATCATATTATATAAATTAGATACAATATTTAAATAGAATTTTAAATATTATATATATATATATATATATATATTATAAGGGTAGATTACTCCCACATGGTTATAGGTTATAGTGAAATGCACGTTACCACCATGTAGTTTGTTTATTGTGAGAAACTCCCATATGTTGCTAAAACTTAGCATCGTACCCGCGATGGTGTCTAAAACTTAACATTTTTTTCCCCCCAATTAGGGGTGTAAATGACAAGGAGCGCATAATTAAATAAAACAGAGTGTTTTACGCTCTTAACAAAGCAGAGGATTTTGATATTTATTTTTTAAACTACGAGTGAGTTATAAGCAACTTAGCCTATATAATAATAATAATAATAATAATTGAGTCTTTTTGTAATTTATATTGGATCCCCTCGGGGAACAGGGAATCCGCACGATGCGTGAATATAGTCCCCGTCCCCACCCCGCGAGGATAGAAAGTCGGGGATTTTCAGCCCCATTCGGGGCAGATCCCCGCTTCACTGGCAATCCTAGTCTTGGGTTTAGGGATGTCAACGGGACGGGCCTGGAACGGAAAACCCGTGTCTACGGGGAATCTCCATCCCCGCGAAGTAAATGGGTATGAAATCGTCCACGTTCCCGCCCCACGAATTTTTTTTTTTAAAAAAATAGTATTTATATTATAATATATAATTGAATATATTTTAAAATTATATTTTTTAAATAATATTTATATTATAATAATATAAAATGGGTATGATAAATATTTTTTAAATATTATCTATATTAATAATAATATAAATTGAGTATAATAAATATTTTTAAATATTATTTATATTATAATAGTATCGGGGAACGGGCGGGGATCCCCAGGGGACGGAGACTACCACCCCGCCGGGATAAAAAATGGGGGAATCCCCGCCCCATTGACAAGCCTACTTAGGTTCGATTCTAATTTCTACCGTGAATAAGAATTGGTCAATATTTATCTATGAAGGCTAACACATATATACCGTCCGTGAGAATACTCACATTTACCTACGGTGATTTACCTTCCACCGGTGGGATTCCAAATGTTACCTAAAAAAGATAAAACAAAAAAGCAGCAACAAACCAAAGCTATATTACATATAATTTCCTCAACCCACCCATGAAATTTAGTTTTAAAGTTCAATGTTGAAAATTATATCGGAAAAAATTTAGAATAATGTAAAAATTGGCATTCGATGAAATTTAAAATCTGAAAAAAAAAAACATTGGAGAATTCGAAATAAAAAATATTAAAAGAATATCGCTATTATTAGAGATATTTTAATATTTTGTTTAAAATATTTTTCTAGACTCTACTCTTAATCTATCCAATTACTGTTCAAACAATAAAAAGTTAAGATAAAAATAGAAAAATTTCATGAAATAATATTTAATCGAAATAAAAAATATTAAAAGAATATCGCTATTATTAGAGATATTTTAATATTTTGTTTAAAATATTTTTCTAGACTCTACTGTTCAAACAATAAAAAATTAAGATAAAAATAGAAAAATTTCATGAAATAATATTAAAATAAGATATTAAGATTAGAGAGCTTATTATGTCCAATACTTTCATGCAGTAAACAAATTTATTGTTTCCTGATGATTTTGATGGGTCATGCTTTGATCGTCCCGGCCACCATCCATAATTCAATGATGATGTATTGGGTGACATTAAATTGTTGTGCTTTTGCCTAAAATAGCCATCCTTAACATTTTGTTTGAAACACCCTAACAATGCAAGATCATGGTGATAGAAAGTAGAGAGAAAAGAAAATTCTTATTCAAAACAGATAAGGTGAGATCAAGTTAGTTTATTAAAGTAATAAGGGTAGGGTAAGCAAATGCGGATATTCGAATTCCGATTTTCAGATATCTGAAAATGAAAACCGCATTCGATCTGATTTCATTCGGATATTCGATTTATTCAGATGTCTAAAACCTATATTCACATCAGTTTTTTCAATTTAGAATTGATTGTTTTTTTTTACAAAGTTGCCTCTTTTCCTATTTCTTGGAACAATAAAAAATATATATGTCATCTCAAAATTGCAGAGATAACACAGTTAAAATATAAATGATCTAAATATTGCATCATAAATAATACTAAACACAAGACACTGACCATAGTATAATACATCAAGTATGTTCATAAGTCAAGTAATCACATCAAAATTATATTTAAAGTCAGGAACTGAAATAAAAAATAAGAATAAATATATTAAAAAATCCAAAATAATAATGTCAAACGCATCAAATGTCATCCAAAGCATCCAAAGCATTAAGTGTCCCATCGATGATGATTTTCGATTGCTCCTTAACCAAATTTTTTGTGCCTACACTTTGAAAAATGATATTTTAATATCTATTATGAAAAATTAAATAAAACTCGAAAGTATATTCACTTAAAAAATTGTATTAATAAATATAAGATTCTCTTTTCTTCTCTTCCTTTTCTCTAATTTTTCTTTAAAAAGAAATATTATCTTCACAATTTTTTTGCATGAATCCAGACTATATATTTTATTTTTCGCAAAATCCATTAATAGATATTGGGTCTATTTTTTCTTTTTTTTTTTTCTTTGGGGCATCTTTTTTCTTTTATGGGTCATTATTTAATATATTGTATTTTTTAAAAATATAAGATCGGATACCAAATATTCTGTTGGGAATCCCGCTAGGGTCCCCGGGCCCTAGTTCCTAGGACGGCGGAAGTTTAAAATTTTTTGGGATTCCGCCTTATCCTTTGGACCGCTCGGTATTACACGAGAATATAAAACACGAATAGAAAGGGTTTCAGCCATTATACCTTGACGAGAATCAATGACGATGGCGAGCTACGAACCCTTCGAATCTCCGGGATGTCGTATCCCTTTCCTAGCACCAAATGCGCACGAACGGGGCAAGATCGTCACGCCGGCACCACACGAACGTCACGGCGAGTCCTTGCTTTAGGCGGCTAGGCCAAGAACACACCGAGGCACCCTCCTTCACACGCGCGGCGCAGCCACCGAGAGAGAGAGAGTGAGAGAGACTAGATTGAGAGATGGAGAGAAAAGAAACCCTAGTTTTTTTTTTCTTTTGCACAAATGACTTAGGGTTTTTACAAAAAATAAAAAACTCATTTTATACCCTAGGGTTGGCCGAAAATATCAAGTGGAGGGGGGAGAAAATTTCTCACCCACTCCAAGTCATACCAAGTCTCTTTTACTTGGTTTGGTTGACTTTGTCTTCTCTTTCAAATGCAAACTCAAATTCAAATTTGAAATAAAATTAATATTAATTAATATATATATTTCTATATTTAGTATATTTAAATATATAATATCCAATATATATTTTAATAATTATCGAAATTAATCTAATAAAAAATCGAAAACTATATATATATCTAATATATATATATATATTTTATTTAATTCCAAATTAAATATTATTATTTTTCTAAAACAATAATAAAGATTTAAATCAAATTCAAATCATATACTAAATATTAAATATCCAATATTATATTTCAAAAATATTTCGTGAGCTGAAAAGACCATTTTGCCCCTCACTTGATTTAACCACAGTCAATCGAATCTTTTCTGCCATTTAGGGTTTTGGCCAAACTCCAAACCCAAACCTCTCAATCCAGGCCCCAACCTACTCTATTCTCATATAGACGTTGTGTCGGTTGCCCTTTTTAAGTTCGACTCTCTTGGTTCGTCTCAACCGGCTCTGGGAGGAATCCAGGAGTTCGGTATTCACCTAGCCAGCTCCATGGTACCGAACCGATCCCAAGTTAAGTACGAATATGATATACTTCACGAACCGACTATAGATTGTCGTCCTACGTATAAATCCTTTACGTTTGTCCCGATCGAGTGAAAGTCAAGCGTAGTCGAACTTACAGAACTCGACTCTATGATGTTCGTGTCGGTGATATTTACCAAACTGCCCTCCACGACTATCGCGAGTCAGCTTTGAGCTATGGCCAGAGACTTAGGTAAATTCCCGCACATCGAAACTGCATAGGACGTTAACCTCGAATTTAATCAAGGCCGTAAATCCCGTTCAGCGGTATAACCGGCAATCACGTCAAAAAGTCAAGACCGCATTTCGTCGTTGACCCATGCTACATGCAATTTGGATCTAGCAAACTAGTGACTAATCAAGACCTTAAGACCAACCCCGAGTTAACCCTTTCGGTCTAAGGTTCACGTAGACTACTATAGTCAATCTATCGATCATCGACTTTCCCAGTGTGTGATCGTTCGATTACGAGTCAGTGTCCATATACAGAGAATCCCCTGATTCGTCTTGTATCAATGTCACGAGCTCCCACTTCCTAAGTGAATGGTTGGCACAACCGTTTTGGACCCGTCGACAAACAAGTCATACTCGTCATATCCAGTCACCCTACTGGAGACTAAGACTTGTGGACTTAATTTAATATTACAGTGTGTCAGCTTACTGGTGCCCCCTCTCTGTCCCCACAGAATCAGTAACTGAACTGTAAATATTGGGGTTTTATTAATTCGTCTTATTTACCCGACCGCAAGGTTAATTTATTTATACGAAGTAATAATATGCCTTTTATATTATTTGTCAAAACTCAAATCGACAATAATAAAGTAATTCCATTATCAAATAATCCAATTACAAAAGTTAAACACTACAAAATTACACTAATGCCCTCGTACTATCTAATCCTCGTACGACATCTAGGGCATAAACCTCAACAATCTCCCACTTGCACTAATGCCACGCGCTATAGTATCTCAACCCCATTTTATCGAGGTGACGATCTAGCACTGCCTGAGACAGTGGCTTCGTGAACGGGTCCGCCACATTTTCTGCTGAGGCGATCTTCTGCACGGCTATCGAGCCATTCTCAACGAACCCACATAACACGTGGTATTTTCTCTCTATTTGCTTGGATTTACTGTGAGCACGGGGTTCCTTAGCTTGTGCGATCGCTCCGCTATTGTCGAACCACAATGGTAACGGGCGATCCACTATGCTAGGTACCACCTGCAGTTCTTCTAAGAACTTGGGTATCCAAACACCCTCCTTGGCAGCGTCTGAAGCAGCTATATACTCCGCCTCAGTGGTGGAATCAGCATTCGTGCTTTGCTTGGATCTCTTCCAAGTTACTGTGCCACCATTGAGCGTATAGACAAATCCCAAAGTAGACTTTCGGTAATCCACATCTGATTGGAAGTCCGAATCCATATAACCATCTACCTCTAATTCTCATTGCCCGTAAATCAGTATCAAGTCCTTGGTCCTTCTAAGGTACTTCAGGACTGTCTTTACTGCCGTCCAATGTTCCTTACCAGGGTTTGCCTGAAACCTACTCACTACGCTCACAGCGTACGCTATGTCTGGTCGCGTGCAAAGCATCGCGTACTTCAGGCTACCCACAGCTGAAGCATAGGGGACTCCACTCATCTCTTGTCTTTGTACCTCGTTGCAAGGAGACATAGCCTTTGAGAGATGAATCCCATGCCTCATAGGTAAGAACCCTTTCTTAGAATCGTCCATCTTAAACCGTTTAAGGACTTTGTCTAAGTAAAGGGTCTGGGACAAGCCAATTGACTGTTTCACCCTATCTCTAAATAGGCGTATTCCTAGGATATAGGTCGCTTCTCCCAGGTCTTTCATAGAGAATTCGGTCGAAAGCCAAGCTTTGACCTCTGAAAGCATCCCGATGTCGTTTCCTATCAAAAGGATATCATATACGTACAATACGAGAAACGACACCTTGCTCCCACTGGCCTTCTTGTAAACACAGGGCTCATCTTCGTTCTTTATGAATCCGTAGTTCTTAACTACTTCATCGAATCGAAGATTCCAACTCCTTGAAGCTTGTTTCAGTCAATAAATGGACCGATTCAGCTTGCATACTTTATGAGCATGTGCATCTGACGTAAAACCTTTGGGCTGTTCCATATATATCTCCTCCTGGAGAAATCAATTCAGGAACGCGGTCTTTACGTTCATCTGCCAGATCTCGTAGTCATAGTATGCTGCTATCGCAAGCATAATGCGAATGGACTTAATCATCGCGACTTGTGAAAAGATCTCCTCATAGTCAATACCCTCTTTTTGACTATACCCTTTCGCTACAAGCGTAGCCTTGTACGTTTCCACCTGTCCGTCAGATCCAATCTTCTTCTTGTAGATCCATTTGTTGCTAATCGGTTTAAAACCTTTAGGCAGGTCTACAAGCATCCAAACCTGGTTTGAATACATAGAGTCCATTTCGGCTTGCATAGCCTCAAGCCACTTGAGGGAGTCTATACCGGTAATTGCATGTTCGTAGGTGACGGGATCGTCCCCAACGCATCCCTCAAACGCATCATCCACATGCTCGACGTGTACCATACCTTATCTCTCAGGCATTTGAGATATCCTACTAGACCTGCGCAATTGCGTCAGAGCCGGGTTTTCTGGAACGTCGTCTAATGACTCTGTAACAACTGGAGTTGATTCGTCGCTTAACTCACCAAGAGTTATTTCACGCCCTTTACCGCCTTCGCTAACGAACTCCTCCTCCATGAAGGTAGCGCGTAAAGCGACAAACACCCTGTGTTCGTCTGGAACGTAAAAGTAATATCTCATTGAGTCCTCGGGATAACCAACGAATCTTGCCATAATTGACCTTGATTCTAACTTATCTGCCTGTAACTATTTCACAAAGGCGTGGCAACCCCAGATCCTAATGTAATTTAGGCTCACCTTATGATTATGCCAAGCCTCATAAGGAATTATGTCGGCAGATCGGGTAGGCATCCTATTAAGGATATATGCTGCTGTTTCCAAGGCATATCGCCACAACGAAATGGGGAGATCTGTGTAACTCATCATCGACCGAACCATATCTAAAAGCGTCCGGTTCCTTCGCTCGGCTATGCCATTTAATTGTGGTGTGCCGGGAGGTGAGAACTGTAATATGATGCCATTATCTCTAAGAAATGCATCAAACTCAAGGCTCATGTATTCGCCGTCTCGCTCTGATCGAACGGCTTTAATGACCTTGTCAGTTTGCTTCTCCATTAACGCTTTATAATCCTTGAACATTTCAAGAGCTTCAGACTTTTGTCTCATCAAATAGACAGTCCCGTAGTGGGAAAAATCGTCCGTAAACGTAATGAAGTAGCGACAATTACCTCGGGTCGTCACTCTAAACGGTCCGCATACATCAGTGTGGATTAAACCCAACACTTCTGTGGCCCTCGTAAAAGTTCCTGTGAAGGGTGACATGGTCATCTTGCCTAAGATGCAAGACTGACAAGTTGGGATCGGGCCTGACTTCACTGTGCGAATTAGGCCGTCCTTTTCCATCTTGTCAAACTTCGCTTCCCCGGCGTGACCCAGTCGAAGGTGTCAGATGTATCGCTCGCTTGACCCTGTCGATGAGTTGGTAATTGCATTTACAATTTCTACTTTATCTCTTAGATTGACGTAATATAAACCATTTATTAATGTCGCCTTTCCAATATTTTCATTTCTAAAATAAATATGGCAAACATTATCAATAAATCGAAACTCATAACCAAGTCTGCTCAAAACAGGAATCGAAACAATGTTCTTAAGCCCCTTGGACAAAACCAAAACATCAGAAAGTACTAAAGAATGAAATGATGATAAAAGTAAAGTCTCCGATCCCACGTGCGTCGCTGCTACACTATGTCCACTGCCGACGTTGATCGAGACCTCACCAGCTCGAAGCTTCCTACTTCGTTCCAGACCCTGGTTCAAAACACAAATGTGGGAGCTAGCCCCTGAGTCAAGTATCTATGAAGTAGAATACACAGAACAATTTGCTTCGATAAATAATTGCTTACCTAAAGCATCAAACGACGCCTTCAGCTTAGGACAGTCTCGCTTCCAGTGACCCAGCTGCTGGCAATGGAAACACTTGTCCGTGGGCTTTGCGCCCGACTTCACAGCCTTCTTGGACTTCGCCTTCTTGGCGATTCTACCCTTAGGTCCGCTGTGCTTGTTCGGCTTCTTTTTCGATCCCTTGGACCGAGTAGTCGCAACAAGCGCCACCTCCTTTCCCTTACCCCTATCACTGCGATACTGAGTACCAGCTGCAACCAACTGATTAATCAGGTCCGAGATCGAATAATCTCGATTAGTAAGGTTGCAGTTCACTACGAACTGGTGAGAGGACGGCGGGAGGGACTGCAGCTTGATGTCTATCTTCACCTCGTGAGACAACCCAAATGCAAGCGCATCCAAGCGCTCCATATACTCATTTAGCTTCAGTAAATGAGCATGTACATCACCACCCTCTGCGAGCTTTGTGTTAAAGAGACTATGCGTGATGGCGTAGCGAGCGCTCCTAGATGACTCACCATAAATTCCCGCACATCGAAACTGCATAGGACGTTAACCTCGAATTTAATCAAGGCCGTAAATCCCACTCAGCGGTATAACCTGGAGGAAAGTTGTCTGGTTGGGCTAGAATGATTTCCCAAAACTGCGCGGGACCATCCTTGATGGAGGCCAATAATCCTTCAGCCTGATCCTTGCTTTCCAGAAAATTTAGGAATCTGCTTCGCCAAACATTGTATTCTCCTCTTCGTAGAATTGAGGGTCGCATGTCGTTGCCCATTGAGTAAGCGTCCATCTTTAGATATTTTTTTGATGTATTGATGCGAAGAGTTGGATTCTAATAATCGTATTGCTTAAGTTTGATATGTAAAATTATTCTAAGTAATAAGTTTGGAATCGAGGAATGGGCTCTCTTGAAAACAGACAATAAAGCCCAAACTTTTGATCAACTAAGTTTTTATTTTTCGAAATATGAGTTAATTTCTCGATAAGGTATTGAAAAATAATACTGATGCGAGTAACTTGCATATTTCGCAAAAGTTTATCAGAATTTTCGAAACTTTTGTTATTCGCAAAACTTAAGTTTTTGCGAATTTAAAGATATATTTCGCAAAGTCTTTAGATCGCAAAACTGGCTTGGTTCTTTAGACCACAAAACTTATCAGTTGCGAAAAATTATTTTGACCAAAGTTTTTCGAATCGTTGACTTGATTCGAAAAACAATCTTAGTTCGCAAAATTTGATAATTTTCGCAAACTTTTGAGATTTCGCAAAAGACCTATGTGTTTTGCGAACCTGACTGAGAGAGTACCGTTTTCGCGAAATACAGTGATTCGCAAAATTCTAAGATATCGAAAAAAATATTTCGCGAAACTTAATAACGCGAAACTGTTAATCAATCTATTCGCAAAACTCTATATATGCGAAAACCAAATCCTGTGAGTTTCGCGAAAGTTTTTATTTCGCGAAACTTAATAACGCGAAACTGTTAATCAGCCTATTCACAAAACTCTATATATGCGAAAACCAAATCCTGTGAGTTTTGCGAAAGTTTTTATTTCGCGAAACTTAATAATGCGAAACTGTTAATCAGTCTATTCGCAAAACTCTATATATGCGAAAACCAAATCCTGTGAGTTTCACGAAAGTTTTCTGATGCGAAAAACTATTTTTGCGCTAATTACCCTGTTTCGACAAACACTAATACTGTATTAGAAGCTCGAAAAATTAATCAAATCACACATTTTAACTTCGAAAACAGTATTCTTCAATCAAAAGCAGAGTTCATCATTCGAAAATCACAGAACATCAGATGATTCTTAATTCTTTGAATTTGATCCAAATTAGAAACAATCAGGCAAACGTAAATCAGTTAAACACAAGAAATTATGCCTAATTAAACCTAATTATCAGAGAATCATCTGAATTCCTGTATCAACATTCGAGAAAAATTAGGCGCCAAACATGAATTTCGCACACATTTTTCAATCGCAAACAGTGATCAATCAAAGCAGATGATCGCAAACAGTAATGAATGATCGAAAACAGTAAGCTCAGTCACCACTTCATATCGCAAACAGTGATTTCAAACAATTATCACGCGAAAATCACAGATTTCGACACTCACAGATCGGAAAAAAATGGAATCGACAAACAAACCTAGCAATTTAGGTTAGAGAAACACATCATCGAAGACTCCAATGAGTCGAACAATCATGGACTTTCGAAGAATGTCTACACCTGGGCAATCGTAACTTTTCGAAGAATCTTGTTTTCATTCAGGTTCAGTTCGAATTCAAATTCGAATTCTTTTCGAATTTCAATTCGATTAGAATTCTTATATGAATTCAATTAGAATTTCATTTCGAATTCATTTTGAAATCTATGCGAATTCTAATAGAACTCAATTCAAATTCTACTAGAACTCGAATAGCTATTAGATTACTTTGGTTTCAGCACGTCGACTTCGGTCCAACAATCCAGTTCAACACTTTGGTTTAGCAAACTGATCATAGTTATTCATTTTAGGCACTTCAGCTATAATATTTCGGTCTCGATTTCAGCTTTAGCAAACTGGCCTTAGTACTTAGTTTTTAAGTACTTTCCGTTATAGTACTTCAGTCTCGGTTTCAGCAAACCAGTAAAGTACTTCAACATTTAATTTCTCATTCATCCGATATTGTTTTGAGCAAATTAATTGTCTATTAACTCATCTCGAAACATAGATTTCGAATCTCACATAAGTTTTGAGCTTCGTTCAACAATGACATTTCGATTTTACAAAATTTATTAAATTGGTCATTTAGCCAATCTATCCAACAAGAAATCCTTAAAAAGTGTGATTTTGAGGTAATATGGACACTATTGAAGTAGATAGCTAAATTTCGAGTGTCATGTCATGATTGGGCCAGCACACTACAATTCGTGCAATCGAACGCTATTTAAAACCTTGCTGACATCCATTTTTTTTTTACTGTTTTTCATCTCTAACTTTGACTCACTATAATAAAAAAATTAATTGTATTGTTACTAGAGTTGCTCCCGTTTCGTCAGGGCTTCTGAACACAACATGGAAGCTGCCTGAAATGCCGAATCGAATACCTGCCAAATTGACCCGATTTTGATTAAAATATTTGTGATCCAAATAGGTCAGTCAATTTAAACTCGACCTCTAATTGAGTTGGTACTTTAATAACCCGATGGGTTTGGCCATTTTTTTTTATAATTGATTGTTATTTTTTAGTTTGAGTCTTTTTCATATTTCTTACAACAATAACAAAAATATGCGTGCCATCTTAATATTCAGATTTTAAAAACCATGTATCGAATCATAATCCGATTTTTTAAACCTTACCTAGAATTAGGGGTGGGCGCGGGTCGGGTTACCGACTAGGGCGTATAGTGATTTTCCTACCCGATCCTAACCCGATGTATATCGGGTATCCGCCGATCAGGTACCCGATTTTGTCGGGTACACGTCGAGTCGGGTATCGGTACCCTATTTAAAATTTATTATTTTTTAATTAATATTTTAGTAAGATTTATAATATTTATGATATTATATGTTATTTCTATTTTAAAATTTTTTAATATGAGATGTAATTATTAATTTTATATCATTCTTAATTATTTTATGACTATTAGAAATTGATTATACTATATTTTCATAAATTTTTTAATTTTTAATTCATGGTCGAGTACCTGATCGGGTAATTCGGATAGCAAAATACTACTCGATACCCGACCTTATTTTTTTAATGACAGGTATCGAGTAGTACCCGATATTCAAAATTTTTTCGGGTACCCGACCCGATCGGATTTATCGGGTCGGATATCCGATACCCAATACGCATTGCCCACTCCTACCTAGAATATTGGTCAAAATCTCTTCCCGCCTATTGGCGTGGCTCTTATTTATTGCTCTGCTCTATTTTTTTTTATTACATCTATTTCCAAATTTCCATTATTCGGGAACATTCATCAATAGATCAGAGCGCTCACAGTCGCCACCGAGGAATTGTTTCCCCCAAAACCATTTTCATAAAAAAAAAAGCCCTAGATGAAGAGGCGTCCTCGTCACGGCGCAGGTCCATCGTCATCGAGAGGTAATACTTCTTTTGGTTTCTGTTTTCCTTTAATATGTTTCTGACTCCGGCCTCTAACTTTTTTGTTCCTTCTGCTTTGAGTTAAATCTTTGTTGTTTTTTACACGACGAGTGGGATGTTATGTTCATTTTTCTGAATAGCTGTTACTGGCTTCTCAATTCGTTAATTTATTCTGATTTGCGTATGTTTTTGTTGTTTATTTACGCTGACTATGATCGATGAGAAACAGCAAAGGCAAAGAGGAGATACGAGGAGTCTTCATCAGAGTCCGAGTATAAACCAGCTAGTGATGAAGGTTTGTTTGTATAATGCAATTATTGTGTTTATGACTCATTATTGTTGTCTTAGCCAACCGTTCTTCTTGTTAAAAAAGGTGAAATCATAATTCTTTAAATGCATTTAATCGTTCTGAATTGGAGTTGTATTCAAAAGTAGAATGTATCTTCTCCACACCTTTGTTCCCTCATGAGGTGGAGCAGCAACTCACGGTGCCATTATTTTTGGTTTTCTTTGCTTGAACATGCTTGACGATGGAGCAGAGTACTTACCAAGTGACGATGAGGCAAATAATGCTTCAAAAGCAAAGAGGAAATCGCGAGTACGGTGGGATGGTGACGTGGACGAAAATGTGGTTGTTGAGACAGAAGAGAAGCCTGATAACAGAAAGAAGGGAAGGAATAAGAAGGGCAAGAAGAAAGATAAACCTGTATTGATGTGGGAAGTATGGCAGGAGGAAAATGCGATGTGGGTTGCAGAAAATTTGGGGAAGGATACTGATGTGATGGACCAGAATGAGATGGCTCAAGAATCTTCCGAGCCTTCTGATGATTTAATCATTCCTTTGCTGAGGTACCAGAAAGAGTGGTTAGCTTGGGCATTGAAACAAGAAGAATCTGCTGTTAGGGGTGGCATCCTTGCAGATGAAATGGGAATGGGTAAAACACTTCAGATAATAGCTCTTGTCCTACTTAAAAGACAGATGCAGGGAGCTAATGGGCACGATATATTCTCATCATCAGTTAGTTCATCGGTGAAGCTACCTGTAATTAAAGGTACTCTTGTTATATGCCCGTTGGTAGCTGTAATGCAATGGGTGGGTGAGGTAGAGCGCTTTACTTCAAAAGGCAGCACCAAGGTGCTTGTCTATCATGGTTCCAATCGGGAGAAAAATCTGTATAAATTCTCGGATTACGATTTTGTCATTACGACATACTCTATTGTTGAGGCTGAATATCGGAAACTCGTAATGCCTCCAAAAGACAAATGCCAGTACTGTGAAAAATTATTCTATCCTGACAAGTTATCAGTTCACTTAAAGTATAACTGTGGACCCTATGCTGTTAAGACGGCTAATCAGTCAAAGCAGCTAAAGAAAGAATCGAAGTCCAAAAAGGCCTCTGTAAGTCGTGTAGGCAAGAAAAAGGAGAATATGCATTTTACAGATGATCAGGATGTGACTGACCAGTCTCCATATGTCCGGGAATCCATTTTGCATTCATTGGAATGGAATCGGGTTGTATTGGATGAAGTAAGAATTTTTTATTGCTGCTTTTCTTAAATGGTTCTCTATTTCCTATTACGCTGTGATACTCCATGCTCATGTAAAGATCAACTATTCTGTTAGTTAGGATGCTCAGCCTTGCCTTGTTTTTTCTTTCTTTCTTTTTTTTTTTTTTTGCATTATGGATATTCGGTTCAAATCTCATGATTGAGCAAATGCTTGAGTGATAATAATATGTTTGCTTTGTTGGTTGCTTTTACCTCGGTCTATTTCTGTTAACACTGTTGTTTATAGTGTAATTCATCTTTTCATTATTTAAAAAGAGAATGAATAGTATCAATCCATTACCTTATTATATCTGAAAGCTCATTTGTGGTGTTATTTGTCAAACAGAAGGGTAACTTTTTGCTACTTTATGTTGCTATTTAGAAAACTTCTTTGTTTCCATTTCGTTGGATGAAAACATTAAACTGAATATTTTCCTTAATGCTGTCATGTTGCTGCTCGTAGATTTTAACTGTTTAGCTTCACTGTTTAAATGACTTTTGATCTTTTTCTTCTTTGCCTCTTGACTCAGGGTCATTATATAAAAGGACGACGCAGCAACACAACAAAAGCCGTTCTTGCTTTAAATTCTTCATATAAATGGGCTTTAAGTGGCACCCCGGTTCAAAATCGTGTTGGAGAGCTCTATTCACTTGTAAGTTACTCTGGAGACAATTTTTTTCTCGTCATTATGTTATGATGTTGTGACAATATATTTAAATTCTTCATGCAGGTTCGTTTTCTTCAAGTAGTTCCGTATTCATATTATTTCTGCAAGGACTGTGATTGTCGTAACCTTGATTACGGGTATGTTTGAACATTTCCTAGAAAAAAATTCAAGTCACTCTTTATCTTCTCTGCTTTTCTTTTGCCTTTTTCTTTGTTGGGAAGGATAAAAGATCAGCCCACTCTGAGAAACAAAACTAGCAGTCAGTTTTCATAGCTACACTTCCAGTTGAAGAATGAAAATTGTTTTACTCCATATGTAGTAAGAATTATAGGATGGGAACATAAATTCAACGACCCACGGCCTAACCCTGGTGTCATAGGATTTGATTCCATGTGTAAAGTATAAAATCCTTACGCTTGGCTTTTGTATTTATAAAACATGACAGCGCATCTCCTTTTTGCATAATTGTTGTATTTTTCTTATCCATTGATTGATGTAAGATTCATCAATATTGCGTACTGAATGACTAAAGCATCTGTAACTAAACACACTTTTAAGGATACCTCCTTTGTGACCTTTTCATTCCAGTTCTTTTTAGTTTTCTCATTCCTGAATATTCTTATTTGTTACAGGATGAAAGTAGCATGCTCAGATTGTGGTCATTGCAATGTCAGACACTTTTGTTGGTGGAATAAAGTAAGTTGTTTAATTAATGACTTTTACTCACGAATAACCACTGAGGTTACGGAACATTTTCAAGTTCTTGCTCACGAATAACCACTGAGGTTACGGAACATTTTCTATATCAGTATATTGGTACGCCTATTCAAAATTACGGAAATACGGGGCCTGGTGAAGATGCTATGATTCTGTTGAAGCACAAAATTTTGAAAAGTCTATTGTTAAGGCGTACAAAAAAAGGACGGGAGGCTGACCTTGCTCTTCCTACCAGAACAGTATGTCTGATGTTTTGAAACCTCAATTTTTGTTTACGACAGTTACGGCTTCTAACAGATTTTAAAATTCAGGTGACTCTTAGATGGGATTCTCTGGATGCTGTCGAGGAAGACTACTATACAGCATTGTACAACGAGAGTCAGGCACAGTTTAATACGTACGGTATCTGTGCCCATTAATTGTTAAAATTCATAAATTGTAAATGACTAGTCCTTTTCGTATGTGCACATGAGTGGCCATCTTAGATGTGTAAAACTTAAATGGCTCGTCTCTTAATCATCTTAACTCAAGTTTCCATGTCAGTTAGCCGTTTAATGTTTTGTTAAATGGTTAAATTTGCTTGTGTATATTCTACTGTTATACATTTTCCTGACTTGCCGACATTCATTATCCTTTCTCATATGGCCACATGCTTGGGGGAGATTTTATTAGAGTGGGCATGATTCATATGCTTTTCTTTTCTTTTCTTTTTTATATTTTTTCAATTTTAGTAATTACATGAGATTTTATCTTCCTATGTTTATTTTCTTAAAGTTTTGGTTTCTCGCGATTTGGGCAATTATTCATATGCCAATGCCTTTCGTTCTTTTTTTACATCTTCTGAATTTATTAAGTACATGAGATTTTTAACTTCCTATGATTTATTTACGTAAGTTCTGCTTTCTCGCTCCATCATCTTACTTTATATTGCAGATACATCGCAGCAGGGACAGTATTGAATAACTATGCTCACATATTTGATCTTCTGACACGCCTTCGGCAGGTTGCTAGCTTTCCTACTTTATAATTCCCTATTATATTTTCATGTGTATTCCCTGCTCCTTTGAGGACACTGAAAACGATTACTGCATCGGCAAATTCCTTCATACTGTCCTTTGTTTGTTGATGAGTATGTTATGAGTTTGGACTACATCGTATGAGACTGTTTAGATTAGTTATTAGTTGAGAAAATATGTTTAGTCTAAGCTGATGAATTCTGATGTTCATTAATAATCACATGATGGACTCAGCGAAGGGTTGTTGTTTGATAGTCATAAATGGTAAGATGCGAAGCTGAATTGCAAAAGGGAGAGAGAATACCAGTTCATGCATGCCAGTGTCATAATTTGTCAGTGTCATAATTTGTTAAAAATTAATTTTTTTTGGCAAGTCTGGTATAGGAGTGCTGTTTGTCATGTTGCTCTGACCTGGATGGTATATTCTTTATTATAAAGCTTGAATCCGATCTCATTCTGTGATGCAGGCAGTTGATCATCCATACCTTGTGGAGTATTCTCGTACCACAATGCAGAGAAAGATTGATACAGTTGACAATGTTAATGATGAAAAATGCAGTTTGTGCGATGACCCTGAAGAAGATACAGTGGTGAGTATTTATCTCAATTAATGGAGGACTATGGTTCAGTTATTCAAATTGGTCAGAAATACTGCTAAAATTTTGTCTGAACAATTGCTATCCGTTTTATTTCTTCTCAGCTTTTCCAATGTCTTTCAGAGAGTTATGTGTTTCTCACGGTTAATATGGCTATATTATCACGACATTGCATGTGCTTGTATTTCGTGTACCAGCATTTTGATTTGTTCCCTCACTTTCTGGATTGTTTATGTTTTGGCTTTATGCAGACGAGTTTTACTATTGCACTTGATTTTCATTGCTTATGATCAATTTAACTGATGGTTTTGTTTTAATGACCGTTTTTAAGAGAATCGATGAGTTAATTTGTACATTTTTTTTGGTAAGTTACAATCATTTCGATTAGGATCAGAGACTAGTTTAGTCCATGTTTACTCGGTCCAGGAAGTAATTTGTTAGCACCAAAAATTTTTACCATCCATATAAGAAATCCAAGAGGCATTGAACATATTGTTCTTAGAATTTCGATGGCATATTGCATAATGTATGAAACTACGATAACAGATTAACTTAATGCATGCTTCTTTGTTTATGACTTTTCTTTCCTCAACCGTGCTCTGATGTTCACTTTGCCTACGAATTACTTTTGACTGTTTAATTGTCTCCGTTATAGGTCACGTCATGTGGGCATGTATTCTGCAAACCATGCTTGATTGATTTTAATGCTACTTTGGGGCAAAACTCCTGCCCTTCATGTTCGAAGCCGCTTACTGTTGATTTCACATCCAACGAGGATAAGGACCGTGTCTCTAAAACAACAGTCAATGGATTCAGAGCATCAAGCATCTTGAACAGAATTCAACTTGATTGCTTTCAGACAAGTACTAAGATAGAGGCTCTGGTATGTGAAACTTTATCACTCTACTTGCTCAAGTTGGAAGAATAAAAACATGGAAATAAGAATATGATCAATGCATCCCTTCTCTCTTTAATCGCGTAAAAAGTTGAAGATTTTGTCTTGTGTTTCATCGTGTCATTGTGGGACATGGATGCATGATAAAATTGCCAGTATCTGAATAATCAACAATCTCTCCATATTCTGCTATTCGTGTTTTTTGTGATTCTTCCTATGACTTGTTGAATCATATTTTATGTCCTCCTTCCTCTTGTTAAAATCCTAATGCACAGAATATATAGATAGTGTTGTTAACTTCGAAACATTCACATGCTACGAAAGTTTACCAATTGTTAATTTTTTACTTCTTGTCATGCTTGCTCACGTCCTAGTAATCGACCCTTTACATGCTATGGTCTGCATGATTACAGAAGGAAGAAATTCGATCAATGGTTGAAAGGGATGGTTCTGCCAAGGGAATTGTCTTCAGCCAATTCTCGGCTTTTCTGGATCTTATACAATATTCTCTTCAGAAGGTACACATACACTTTTATTTGTCATGACATTGCTTGTTGTAAGTAAGAACTCAGAGACAGTTATAGTAATACTTTTGTTTTTTCTCAGTGTGGAGTGAATTGTGTTCGTTTAGACGGGTCCATGACAATGGGAGCAAGAGAGACTGCTATAAAAAAGTTCACTGAGGATCCTCATTGCAGAATCTTTCTAATGAGCCTCAAAGCTGGGGGAGTTGCCCTTAACCTCACCATAGCCTCAAATGTAACTTTTATTCGCCGTAGAAATTGTCGTCTATTATTATACCAAAACGATGAACGTTTGATTCATATTTGGCGCAGGTCTTTCTGATGGATCCGTGGTGGAATCCTGCTGCGGAACGGCAAGCTCAGGATAGGATACATAGAATCGGCCAATACAAACCAATAACGTACGAAAAGTCAAATCTCTATAATATCCATTTTCTTCATCCATATGATGATATTCTTCTTTTTGCTTGGTTTGCAGGATTGTGAGGTTCATAATGGAGAACACAATAGAGGAGAAGATTCTGAAATTGCAGGAGAAGAAGGAACTTGTTTTTGAAGGGTATGTATATTTTTATGTCAGGTTTTGTTATGTTATAGTTAATTAAATTATATGTTATGTTTAATCAAATAAATAACACAACATTGACAATTCCTTTCCTTCAGAACTGTTGGTGGATCTTCCGATGCCCTGGCCAAACTCACTGAAGCTGATTTAAAGTTACTTTTCGTTACCTAGTTTCTTTTCTTGTCCCTTTTTTTCTACTTTGACCCTATCCATTTCGAATTGATTCTTAGAATTTTCGAAGTTTAGATTTTCGGAAGGTTATATGCATGTTTTCACAACATCAATTACAATGCATGCTTTTGGGAACAACTACTTTCTCATGGGAACACAATTTCTTGAATTTTAAACTAATAAAAAGGAAAAAAAAAAACACCATATCATTAAATTTAGTCTCCGATATTTTGCCTGGACTAATTTAGTCCCTAATGTTCTTGAATTTAAATCAAATTGGTCATTACATCACGTCAATTTAGATGGAAATTATGTTTGGACGGACTTATCCACGAAATTTTCGTTGATAATTTGAAATATAATATAAAAAAATTATTATTTTCAAATATAAAGGCGAGTCCCGTTGAACCTAACGAAAAAATAAAAAAAAAAAATTAAAAAGAAAAATATGTCGGCGAATCCAAACGAGGGAGAAGGAAAGGAAGATGGGTTACAAATCACTGGATCAAAGAAATGAGTATTGGGATTCATTATCGGGCCGACCTATCTTACTATTGGTCCAATCTATCTTACTATTGTAATTAGGCTAAATTGCATATAATTCACTCGTAGTTTAAAAAATAAACATAAAAATCCCTCGTAATTTATTTAATCTTGTACTCCTTGTCATTTACACCCCCTAATTGTGGGATACAATGCTAAGTTTTCGACACCATTGTGGATAATGTGCTAAGTTTTAGACAATGCATGTGGGTTTCGCGCAATAAAAAAAGCATAGGATATTAACGTGCAATTCAGTATAACCAGATGGAGGTATAACATAATTTACCCTTATAATAAAGTAATGTTATTTTACTTATGAAGAGCAAAATGTATTAAAGGACAAAAATACGATGACATGGAATACACGTAGAAGGATTTTTTAAGTAAATAGCCTTTGACCTGATCATGTTTAAAAAAATAGCACTCAATATATGATTTTACCTTTGTACCCTTACTAATTCTGTGTGAAAGACTATTTTACCCTTATTTAATGACAATCAACAACTTCAACAACACATTAACGAAAAGAAGTACAAAGGTTTGAAGGTTTACTGTAAGGAATCTGAAGCAGCAGACCCGTACAGATAAAATTAAAAGTAAAAGTAAAAGAAAAAGTAAAAAGCAACGGGTCCTCTTTGAATTCAATCGTTTTCCTCTGCACACAAAAATTGTTCTCTCTCTCTCAAATAATTTCCTCTGCAACTCAAACGCAATTCTGAACGTCAATCGACAATGGCAATCAACGCGAGACCCCAAAAAGTGAAGGTATTTGTTCTAACCCTAATTTAATGCGGACCCGTGGTTGCAAGCATAGGACCCATGCTTGCAAGTATAGGACCCACGCTTGCAAGCATAGGACCCGTGGTTGGTCGCCGAGGACCCACGCTTGCAAGCATAGGACCCGTGCTTGGTAGCGCATGTAGGTTGTGAACGCATCGGACCCGTGCTTCAAAGCATCGGACCCGTGCTTGCAAGCATCGGACCCATGTATATTATCATGGGTCCCGCGCATAAGATGATGAGGTTCTCGCGCGGGTCCCATGAGTATAAGCACGGGTCCGCTGTATAATAGCACGGGTCTTCTGCTCTTATAAGCATGAGTCCCATGCTCAGCTGTGCATAAGGGTTTTATATTTTCAATATTCATACCCTGTAATTTGCTAAATTATGTTATAATTACGTATAAATTAGGTTGTGATGAAGAAGCAATTGAGAGGCGACGAAGGTTATGATTGCCGTGTTACGCTGACCTCGCTATACCCCGAGGCCAGCGAGTTGATAAGAAGGTGTATGAACCAGCAAGAGTGGGAGACATATAGGGCCGGGAGTGCGTTCGGCCGACTCGTTAGTGCCGCCGTGGATTTCAATCTCTCGGCCCAGTTGCTGTGGTACCTCATCCAGAGGCAGACGACGTTGCACAACCGCGACGAGCTTTGGATGATTGTTGGCAACAAACCACTCCGATTTTCAAAATCGGAGTATTGCCTAATCACCGGGCTAAAGTTCGCAGCTGAGCTACCGCAAGTGTACCCCGATGCAGCGTTCGCCGAAAGACATTTTCCCGGCATGTCCACAGTCTGCATGTCGCACGTGAAGCATCGGTTGGAGGAGTTGGCTGGCGACGAGGAACGAGTGGAAACGGACAAGTTGAAGTTGGCAGACGTCTACTTCGCCACCGCGGTGTTGCTGCCTCGACTCTCAAAGAAGGATACCATCGTCAGTTCCTGGGTCCTTCAGCTTGTCGAAGACGAGATGGCTTTCTCCCAATTTCCGTGGGGCAGCGTGGCTTTCAAGGAGGTCATACGGGCCGTAAAACAAAATCTACGGGAGAGGAGTGACGGGGCGAACGCAAAAAGCAGTTGGCTGATCAGTGGGTTCGTACAGCCACTTCAGGTGAGTTCTACCTGAGCTTTGACATATTATTGATGTAATTTATAAATAATTGCTAATATTATTTTCGTTATTTGTCTTCAGATACTAGCATACGAGTGCATACCGGGCGTTGCACGTGAGTTTGCGGGGCGCAGAGAAGAAGATTTTACGCCACGCATCTTGAGGTGGGTGACGAATGATTGGAGTCGAAAGGGATGCCCGAAGCTGGAGGCGGTCGTAGCTGCCGCCCACGGGTCCCCTGTACGAGGGTTGTTAGTGCCGTCAGGGGACGAGTTGGAGGCCATGTATTATCGGGAGAGCGTCTTTGACGTTGGGGCGGAGCACGAAGTGTTCGACCGTGTGACGGGCCTACTCGAGCAGGGAGTGGATGTTAGCTGTTCCCGTCGTCGGGCGGAAGGAAGCGCGTTGCGATCCAACAGATCGCCCAGATCCCCGAAGTCCCCGAACCTCCACCGGAGGGACCATCACATGGATATGGCTTTGCGTCGGAGGCACGCTTCGAGGAGTTTTCTACTCGTGTGGAGCAGCGATTCGACGAACTTGGGACCGCCCTCTCGCAGTTCCGAAACGAAGAGGCTCAACGGTGGGAGACGAACGACACTCGTTGGAGCCTCATGCAATCGTGGGGCGATAGCATCAGAGGGTTGGGGGACTCGTTTCAGGATCTACGGAACGACCTGGCGAGTAGATTTTTTGGTGGATCGCGCACTCCGCCTGCCGAGCCGGCTCATTGTAAGTTTTGTATAAATTTTTTTAATTAGTTGTGTAGATTACTTATTAATTTACTAATCACGATCCGAGCGAGTAAAGTTTTATACTTACTGTGAAAAAATTATTATATACTTATTGCGTGCATTTCTTGTATAGATTACGACGATAGATGGACCAACGCCACGAGGTCGTACGAGGGTCCGAGGGGGGACACATGGGACGGTCACAGTTCGTCCGAATGGGAGCATCCCCGTTGGGCCGATTTCGTCCAATCGGAATGGACCGGCGAAGAGGCAGATCGAGAGGGAGAGGTGGACCCATCGTCGTGGAGGGGCGGGTACGATTTCGAGGCTCAGGAGGTCGAGCCTCATGAGGTCGAGCCTCAGGAGTACGAGGCTGAGGAGGTCGAGCCTGAGGAGGTCGAGGCTCACACCGAGGCTTCGATTTCTGACCGAGCGGCCGACAAAGGAAAAGGCGTGTTGAAGGATAGTACCGCTGAGCGGCCGAAGAAGCCATCGAAGTACCAGATGTCGCCGTTCACAGATTTCCCACCGACGACTGAAGTCCGCCCTCCAACACTTTCGATGTTCGAGCGGCACGTCCAAGTGAAGATCGCTAAATTCTGGCCCACTGTCGAAGCTCAGCTGCTAGCTTTGATATCGGTTCACGGTACGGAAATCGAGGGCCGGCTCCAAAAACACGACCCGCGGTGGCTACTAAACTTGGCGACTGAGGGTATGCCGCTCGATGACATGGTACGTATGAATTTACGAAATTCGTTTGCGCTTACTTGAATATTGTCGATAATGTTCTATATTTGAATATTGCAGCACGTCGATGAATCCATATATGGGATCCTCGCAATGCAGAGAACTAGCACGGCGTGCACGAGGAGCGTGGCGTACATGCCCCACATGTTTAAGACCCGAGTCGATGCGGAAGGGGTAAGTATCAAAGGGACGGCGCACCCGAAAGGGCTCAAGCAATGGCTCAAGTACGCTAAGGGAGAAGATGACATTTGGATGAACACGCCGTGGGACATAGCGTCCTACATCGCCATCCCGGTCCGTACCCGAAGCCATTGGGTGCTGTTGGTCATTGATACCAAAAAGCGGATATTCACCGTTTACGACTCCGTCCCAACTTATGACGGGGACATGCGCTACGTGAACCGTGAGTTCAATAGCCTGTCGATCGTGGTCCCGACGATTTTCAAGGCGTTGAAGCTAACAACTCGGGTGTTCAAGGGCAAGAGTTGGCCATCTGAGTGGTGTCGCGACTTCAGAAGACAAGGGCACCCGTAAGTTTTAATGATTGTTGCGTTTTATTTGTGCTTCGTATTTTAATGATTGCTACGTTTTATTTGTCGTTCAGTGGAGACCACGGTGTGGCAATGTTGCGGGCGGCGATATCGCTTATGGTGCCGAAGGACGACGTCTCCTGCCTGACGGCTGCTCGATTGGCGGATTTTCGCAAATATCTCGCCATTTCTATTTTAAAAAACGATTGGGACAGTTTTTAGTTCAATCTCTCTGTGTGTTTGTATTTTAATTTTATGTGTTGGATTTTAATATTAGGTCAATAATTGAGAATGGGTTGACTGTGTGTGCGGCGCATCCTTGGTCCCCTGGATGTGCCACGCACGTTCATGGTCGGGTCCCCAGAATTTAAGTTCAGGGCCCCTGCTCATAACGCGCGGGTCCCCTGTATATATGCGCGGGACCATGCCTGATATCGCTGGGGACACGCGCCTAATTTGAACGGGACCCTGTTGTACGTGCGGGTCCCCTGTTTTTACGTGCGGGTCCTATGTTTTTACGTGCGGGTCCTCTGTTTTGACGTGCGGGTCCCTTGTGTTCATGTGCGATTTTTGACTTGTTAATTGATGGAATTATGCCATAATTGTGCGTTTGTATACATTGTTTATCCGTTACTACAATATTAAGTCATCATATAATAGCAGAAAATCGAAAATTTGGATGAAATCACAATAATAACAATCAATGTGTAAGATTACTAATCCTACAATGTTCAACAACACAAGGTATGTTTTTGTGGGTGCTTTTTTTGAATCTTGACCTGTGAGATTGGTCAACTCGAAATACAAGTTGGATTAATTTTTTTTTTTACGTCAAAGCCTTTGGTATTGTTAATGTTACTGATATTTTTTAACAAATTTTCATCAAGTAATTATTATTTTATTAATTATTAACTTCTTAATAATTTTAATAATAATATTATTATCTCACCCTTTTATTAACGAAATGCATCAAATGTCAAATGTCAAATCATCTGTGCTGTACAGACTGTAAAGTCATGACAGTCTGACAAGTGAAATGAGAAAATACTTTTGACCAATAATTGAACAATAAGCGAACGTGACCAACCCTAAGTTGGCATAGAACCCAAGACCGTCCATAAGCGCACATGTTATCAGCACGGTACCGTGTTTCAAAGTGCGGGTCCCCTGCACATAACGCGCGGGTCCCTTGTTTAGATGTGCGGGACTCTTGTTTTCAGGTGCGGGTCTCATGCGCAAATACGCGCGGGTCCCTTGTTACTAAAGAAAACTTAACATGGCAACAAAGCAGAAAATTACACGCACAGAACACAACCTAACTTAACACAACACAAATGCTAAAATAACGTAACACAAATATGCGCCAATACAAGGACTTTATCTCCTACCAAATTCCCCGACCGAAGGCAACCTGTTTTTCCGTGCTCTTCCACGTTGTGAACGAACAAGAGGTGGCAACATGTGAATACTACTTTCAATGCGATCCGTTACCGGGCATATGGTCCCTTCGTAAGCTAACTTCCAGACCTCCAAGGTGTAATAATCGTGCACTAATGAATATACCGGGACTTGGGCGTAACCACAAGCTGCAATCGCATGTGGACATGGGATGCGATTGACGTCAAACATCATGCAAGTGCAAGTGCGCGTTTCTAGATCGACCACCTCGTTCACATGCTGCCCGTACACATTATACCTTAGATGCCCGACCTCCGACACATGAAATTTTTGCGACTCGCCGAAGTTCTCTCGTATGATCGACTCCACCTTCGGTGTAAACCTAGTGACATTCGCTGCGATCGAAGCTGCCGCAGTTCGCCGATGCTTACTGAACCATGACGATGTTAGTCGCTGAACCGAGTCCAACAGTCCAATAATTGAAAGTTCTCTATCTTTACGTAGAGCAGCATTTATGGACTCGGATCCATTGGTCGTCATTATGTTGTATCTTGATCTAGGGCAATATGCTATCGTCCACGTAGCCTTGGGAACTTCGTTAAGATAGGCTGCCACTTCCTTGTATTTGTCTTCAAGCTGTTTAAAATAACGGTCAGACTCGCTCTTTGTGTAGGCAGTCGCTACACGCCAGCAAATCGGGCAAGCACCTTTCTTCTTCATTTTCGTCTTGACGTTTTGTAGAATGTGCCACGCACAGAAACCGTGAAATGCGTGCGGGAAAACGGCCGTGACAGCATTCTTTATACCATTGTTTCGGTCAGAAATGATTACGAGATCATCGCTCTCCGCAACAAAACGTCGCAATCTCGTCAGAAACCACGTCCATGACTCAGTTCCCTCCGTCTCAGCAAGACCCCATGCAACAGGATATTGATGGTAATCGCCGTCTTGTGCCGTGGCAATCATCATGACCCCTTTATACTTCCCCTTCAAAAAAGTGGCGTCGATAGAAACGACTTTCCTCATGTACGCAAAGCCTCTTATGCATGCGCCATATGCCAAGAACATGTACTTGAACCGATTGTCTTCGTCCATCTCCCAATCGGTGATACTGCCCTCGTTGGCTTGCCTCACCGCATCTAAATAGGCCGGCAGTAAACCATAGCAATCATCCCTGTTACCGACTAGTTCATCAGTCGCAATTTGCTTCCCGTTCCAAGCCTTGTAGTATGAAACTTCTACTCCCCTGCTCTGCATCATCGACTGTATTGAACTGGGTGCGGGAAAGTCTTTAGGAGCCCTGAAATTTTCCAACAACGTGCTCGATACAAGCGATGAACTTCCCTGCCGATGTCTACGGCGTCGATGAGACACACCGCATGTGTGCGTGTTGCAGTACTTTCGGATTGAGAAAAGGGGGGAGTTCTTGTCCTGAGCAGCTCGTACTCGCCATTCGCATTTCTCGTTGGCACATTTCACTACGTACAGGGTTTTGTTCGACCTATCCAGTCGGAATTCGAAACACGCAGCGATTGCGATTTTAGTGATTTCGTCCTTGAATTCTTTCTTGCTACGAAATTATTGTCCAACGTATAGGCTTGAACCATCCGTAAACGAATACGTACCATCGTCGGCCACATCTATAGCGTCGTGGTCCTCGACATCAACATCGTCGTCATCATCATCATCATCATCTGAAACACCTTGCTCCTCGGGTTGTCCGACTTGCTCGTCATCATTATCATCTTCTCCACCGACTTGGTCGTCTTCATTATCATCTTCGTCGCCGCCCATTCCGGAATAATCGCCTTCAAAGCCAGTAAAATCATTACGTTGGTAAGGCTCATTGTAAGATGTGCTGCAAAAACCCTCAAATGGTTGGATTTCTGCGTTTGCGTCGCACTGCGCTATAAGGCTGACGTTCGATAAATCATTTTCATGAGGTTGATGTGGCGGTGGAGCACTGACGAATAACTGAACTTGGACGTGAAGAGGTGGTCTTGACCGTGGACAACCAAAACCAAGGTAAGCACGTACGCCGTAATCGTTCTCGATGTAGATGGGTCGCGCAAAATTGTAGTCTATGCAAGGCATGGAGCTTATTGTAAGTTTGGTATTGTCCTTGCGTAACGACATTGCCTTCAAAATCTCGTCAGTGAGATCCTCCAATGTGCATGAACCGTCATCGACCAAGATTGATTGCCACCGGCAACTTGGATCAGGAACCCACTTCGATGTATTGTCCTCGCAAATTATCCATTGACCATCGACTTGAAAAAAAATGCTCGTGATCGTCATGATTATCACCTATAAAAGAAGTAAAGTTCAATATAACATTTGAAAAAATTAAATTAGGGTTTAGGACCAGGCGTATGGGCATGGGACCTATCAATAAGAAGCGCTTCTGCGCGGGTCCCCAGTTTTTACGTGAAGGAACCCTGCATATATGTGCGGGTCCCATGCTCTAATGAGCGGGACGACGGTCGGGACCCCTGAACTTATTCGCGGGTCCCGTGAATTTACGTGCGGGGACCCTGAATTTATATGCGGGTCCCATGATCAGACGCGCGCGGGACGCCTGACCTAAAATGCGGGGACCCTGATTTTATGTGCGGGTCCCATGATCTATGGCGCGGGGCGCCTGCTTTCAAGCAGGGGTCATCTGATCAGCTGGACGTTTTAAAAAACGAACATTGAACATGTTCGTCCTTCCAACCGGAATTTGGAAGTTTTGAGACCCCACAGGGTTTAGGACAGAAAATTACAAAATTCGAGTGTTATCTTCAAAATCCAACCACGAAAATACTTACAGTAAAGAGTTTGAATTTCGAAAATCTTTCAATGAGGACTTTCAAGTGTTCTAGGTCGGGTCGACTGACAAAAAAAGCAGAAGAAGAAAATGTAGGTGCTTTTTAGGGACGATGAAGAGGAAGAAGAAAATGTGTTGAGCTTGCTTGGTGGAATGAATGCTTACTGCTGGAAAATGGTCGTGCAGCTTTAATACATTCATGCGTTGTATTTTTTTTTTCTTTTTTTTTAAATAATATTAAGGGATTAAAAGAAGATGATTAAGTGTTAATTAAAAAGAGTGCTATTGACCAAAAAAAAAAGTCAAGAGCGCTATTTTTTTAAAATTGACTTGGTCAAGTGCTATTTTTTAAAAAGACCCCACGTAGAATTATCTAAATTCTTTTTCTCTCTCATTCACGTTCTCTCCTCTTCTTCTTCTTCATCTTATTCTTCTTCTTCTTCGTCACTCCTTCACCTCCATGATCGCCTGAAATGCAAGTAATTGAAGCTTAGTAGAATAATTAACCCTTAATAGATAATAAAACTTTCTCTAAATCGGCTAGGATCTTACAAGTGGTATCAGAGCCCACCAATCCTTGGACTGTGATGGCAGAAAACACATGCATGAAAGAATTGCAGGAAAATCACAGAAGAAATGAAGCTTTGGTGATTGAAGAAAAGGCCAAACGAGAAGCTATTAAATCACATCTGCAGACACAAATTGATAAAAATAAAGAATCAACGTTGCAGATGAAGCAGAAGACATCTCGGATAGCTAGAACAATTTGCAGAATACTCTGTGAGGAATACTGCAACAACATGAGCAAATCATCATCAATACCCAGTCAAAGATCCATCCTAGAAGAATATCCAGAGACTTCCAGGGATAGAAACCTTAACATATCATATACAAACTACCTAGGCAGACTCCTTCACTACAAAACACATTTAACCCTGAAAATTCCATGAGCACCTTACCTCATAGTTCCTTACCCAAATTAGATTTTTCCCGATTTGATAGGTCATAACCCAGAAGTTGGCTCAGGAAATGCAAGAGATATTTTCAGATTCTATCGGCCATTGATGAACAACATAAGGTTCAAGTTGCTTCCATCTACCTTGAAGGCAAGGCTGAGGTTTGGTTTCAAGGGTATTATGAAGATAAAGCTCCACCTACATGGATGGAATTCATAGAAGCTGTATTGGAAATGTTGACACTATGAAACTTGAGCTTTATGATGGGTGAGTTTCATAAATTACAATAGTCCAACAGTGTAGAAGCCAATATAGAGAAATTAGAAGAGCTTAAATCATATATGTTATTGTATGATCAAAAGCTATCAGATGCTTATTTTACTGCTAGCTTCGTGAGTGGATTGAAGGATGAGATCAAAGGAGATGTTATGGCCCAAAAACCAAAAACCCTCACCCACGTTGTTCATCTAGCCAAAAGACAAGAGTCAACCGTTGATGAAATTCTCAAAAGAGCTCACATCCAATATAAACTCAGCCACCAACAAAAGCCACCCTATAGATCTCCAAATCCTAACCCCTACCCTACAACCCACCCCAGACCACCTCTATCCAACCCCCTACACATATAAAACTTCTCACTGCAGCTGAAATGAGAGCCAAGAAAGAGAAGAAGTTGTGTTATAACTGTGACGAGAATTGGGTTCAAGGTCATAGATGCAAATTAGAAAAACAGTTATACTTTTTGATGAGTGAGGAGGAAGAAGGAGATGGATACAGAAATGATGTGGAGAGTTTAGAGCTAGTAGAAGTGAGGTTGAAGAAGACATGTCTGTGTCATTACATGTCATAGCAGGTAGAAGCAATTCTAACACTTTTAGAGTTAAAAGCATGGTTGGAACAGAAGAGATACACATACGTATAGACTGTGGGAGCACTTATTGCTTCCTAGATGAGCATACTGCCCTTAGACAGAATTGTGCTCAGAAAATCACAACTCCTATGATGATTAGTGTGGCTGATGGAGGATAAATATTGAGTCAAAACTACTGCCCTGAATTTTGTTGGGAGATACATGGCCAAAGATTTGCTCATCCTATTAGAGTGATTAGGCTGATGAAATGGTTTTGGGTGAGGACTGGTTGAAACAGTATAGTGGGATCTTTGATTAAAAAATATGAGGTTGACAATTAATAAAGGGAGGAACAAGATAACTATTAGTGCCCTGACAGACAGAGGTGAGTTGCATCACATAGCAACAAAAGGAATGTCAGAAGATCAATGAAATAAGAATTATTAGGGAATTTAGGTGAACTTTGATCCCTTAACATTCAATTAGTGGAACAAGGACCATAACACCCTGAGATAACAGAACTATTGAAGGGATGTCAAGACATTTCTGAAGAACCTAAGACCCTACCTCCACATATAGAGATTGAGCATCAGATACAACTTATTCCGAATGTCATCCCCAAGAAACATGCTCCGTATAGATACAACTTTTCTCAGAAAGATGAGATAGAGAAACAAGTACATGAGATGTGAAAGACCAGGGCTATCAGGTCAAGCCACAGCTCTTTTGCATCACAAGTAATATTAGTGAAGAAAAAGGAAGGATGATGGAGGTTGTGTATTGATTATAGGTACCTAAACAGCCTCATTATCAAACACAACTTTCCTATTCCAATCAGTGATGAACTGTTAGATGAGCTATTTGAGGCACAATACTTTTCCAAGATAGACTTGAGATCAGACATTTTCCAGACTAGAATGAAGCCAGAACACATGCATCTCACCAAGGCCATTATGAATTCCTAGTGATGTTGTTTGGTTTATTTAATGCTCCATCTACATTCCAAGGCCTAATGAATATGATTTTCAAGGAATGCCTGAGGAGGTTTGTATTAGTCTTCTTTGATGAAATCCTAGTCTCTAGCAAGTCACTTTCAGACCAGCAACATCTCATAGTTATTTTAGACACTCTCAGAACTCACACTCTATATGCCAAGGCAGAAAATGCAGCTTTGGGAAGCCACAGATCAAATATCTAGGGCACATTATTTCAGAAAAAGGGGTATTTACTAACACATGGAAGGTAGAATGCATGATTAACTGGCATACTATAAGGAATATCAAATCATTGAGGGGATTCTTGGGCCTCACAGAATATTATTGGAGATTTATTAAAAACTATGGGATCATAAGCAAACGTCTAACTAACCTGCTAGGATGCCTTCATGTGGAATTCATAAGCTGACAAGGCCTTCTCGGATATGAAGCTTTCCATGTCCACAACACCAGTGTTAGCCCTCCCCGATTGCATCAGGGAAAGGACTGGGAGCTGTCTTGATGCAGAATGAAAACCCCATTGCGTTCTTGAGCAAACCTATAAGCCAGAAGAATCGAGGACTATCAGTATACGAGGAGTTACTAGCATTTTTCATGGCGGTAACTAAATGGAAGCACTACCTTTAAGGTCATCACTCCATCATCAAAACTGGCCAACAAAGCCTCAAACACATCCTGGAACAGAAGACTGAAGGCCTGTTGCAACAGAAATGGGTCACAAAGCTGATGGGATTGGATTATGAAATCCAGTACAAAAAAGGGGAAGGAAAACAAAGCGGCAGATGCATTATGAAGGATAGAACAACCAACAGCTGAATGTGCCACTCTCACTGCTTTAGGACCTCAATGGATGTCTGAAATACAAGAGAGCTATGATGGAGATGACTACTTCAGTAACATCATCCCACAAAAATCATTGAACCCGAGATATTACCATAGTGCTCTTACATCAAGGTGGTAGACGCTCTAGCAAATTATGTGTAGGGAATAAAAATCAATCAAGGCAAAAGACATTCGAACAACTTCATAACTCTCCTCTTGGAGGGCACTCGGGCATCATTGGGACCTATCATCGAATCAAATCACTATTCACTTGGCTAGGTTTGAAAGTGGACATCACCAACTGGGTGAAGGAGTGTGATGTTTCAAAACACCAAAACAGAGGACACACCATACCCAGGTTTATTACATCCACTTATAATTCCTCCACAAGCTTGGGATAGTAGCTGCCTAAATCCGAAGGCAAGGACACCATCTTTATTGTCGTAGATAGACTTACCAAGTATGCACATTCCATAGCACTCACACACCCATACACTACAGATACTATAGTTAAGATCTTTTTTGATAACATCTGTAAACTACACGGATTGCCATCTAACTTAATTTCTAACAGGGATAAGGTTTTTACTAGTAATTTTTGACAGACCCTTTCCAAAGCTATAGGCACATCCTTAGACCTATCTACGGCCTACCACCCCCAAACAGATGGACAAACAGAGAGGGTGAACCAATGCTTAGAGAATTACCTGAGGTCAGTATGCCACTTGAGACCGAAACACTGGTTCAGATTTCTCCCTGGCAGAGTTTTGGTACAACACCAATTACCATCGCAGCATAAAGATGATTCCTTTCCAAGCCCTTTATGGATATGTCCCTTCCCAAATTCCTTTGGGACATTTTTATGAAATTCCTAACCAATCTGTGAAGAAGTATGTGTAGGAAAGGCGAAGAATTTTAGAGCTATTGAAGGAAAATATGAAATAAGCGCATGGGAGGGTAAAATATCAGGGATCAATTTAGGTTTTCTCACTTAATTTGATGGCCACGTTGACGGAAGGACCAATTTGGTTTAAATTCGAGAACATCAAGGTCTAAATTGGTCCACATAAAACATCGAAGACAATATTGGTCGATAGGGAAAAATATCAGGGTTCAATTACGGTTTTCTCACTTAATTTGACGGCCACATTGACGGAAGGACCAATTTGATTCAAATTCGAGAACATCAAGGACTAAATTGGTCCACACAAAACATCAAAGACAATATAGGTCGATAGGGTAAAATATCAGGGATCAATTTAGGTTTTCTCACTTAATTTGATGGCCACGTTGACGGAAGGACCAATTTGATTTAAATTCGAGAACATCAAGGTCTAAATTGGTCCACATAAAACATCGAAGACAATATTGGTCGATAGGGTAAAATATCAGGGTTCAATTACGGTTTTCTCACTTAATTTGACGGCCACATTGACGGAAGGACCAATTTGATTCAAATTCGAGAACATCAAGGACTAAATTGGTCCACACAAAACATCAAAGACAATATAGGTCGATAGGGTAAAATATCAGGGATCAATTTAGGTTTTCTCACTTAATTTGATGGCCACGTTGACGGAAGGACCAATTTGATTTAAATTCGAGAACATCAAGGTCTAAATTGGTCCACATAAAACATCGAAGACAATATTGGTCGATAGGGTAAAATATCAGGGTTCAATTACGGTTTTCTCACTTAATTTGACGGCCACATTGACGGAAGGACCAATTTGATTCAAATTCGAGAACATCAAGGACTAAATTGGTCCACACAAAACATCAAAGACAATATAGGTCGATAGGGTAAAATATCAGGGATCAATTTAGGTTTTCTCACTTAATTTGATGGCCACGTTGACGGAAGGACCAATTTGATTTAAATTCGAGAACATCAAGGTCTAAATTGGTCCACATAAAAGATCGAAGACAATATTGGTCGATAGGGTAAAATATCAGGGTTCAATTATGGTTTTCTCACTTAATTTGACGGCCACATTGACGGAAGGACCAATTTGATTCAAATTCGAGAACATCAAGGACTAAATTGGTCCACACAAAACATCAAAGACAATATAGGTCGATAGGGTAAAATATCAGGGATCAATTTAGGTTTTCTCACTTAATAAAAATATCATTCTTGCATGTGCTCTTCTAATTTCTAGTCCTAGGAATGATTTGTAATGTTGTGTGTTGAATTTTGTATAGAAGATATAGATATGAAATGTAGAGTTTATTTTTTCTTGTTACTGTAAATACAAAATGACTGCCTATTTATAGGTTAAGGTCTAAGATCGGATATGATAGACTATTTCTAGTAATGATATTGTATATTTTTTCCCATGTTTAGCTGTGACCGAGTTTGGTTAAGATCAACAATGATTTGATATTAATTCTTCGAATCTTCTCTTTGTTTATCTTGATGCTCCAAATCTTCTCTTTTAAGGTATTAATTCTTTAATACTCCCCGTCAAGTTGGACTTTGAAATATTTTGATAAGTCAAACTTCGAAAGATACTTGAATAGATCTTGTAGTCGCCGAGACTCCTCCATCAGACTTTGTGTTCTTTTTTGTTGTTGGAGTTGTGGAGTTTGGACTATTCGTTGTGACTCTTCTTGCTCCAAGGTGGTAGCCACAATATGTGATTTTTATTCTGTGGTCACGGTCCTTTATACCGTTGAAGGTGTTCTTGAGGTATCTACCATCTGTTTTTTTTTTTTTTTTTTTTTCGGATTTCGATCAATGGCTTTTCTAGTGGCAATGAACTTCCTTCTTTTCTTTAATTTCTATGAATTATTTTTTTTTTGTAGCTTTTTTAATCCATCCATGCCTTTGTTTTGGCCGTAGTATGCATTTTTCTTTTTTTTCTCTTCGCTTTGATCTTCATCTCCATTGGACTTCTTGCCACCGACCGTAGTAGATCATGGTTCATCGTCATCACCATAGAAGATTCAGAATCCTCTTTTGCCCCTTCACATCAATAATCTTACCGTGCTGCATCTGAGATGTGAACAAATTAGCCTATCTTTTATTTATTTATATTAAGCCAAAAAATACAGAAAAAAAATAAAATTTGTAGAAGAAAGAAATGGCGATTAGATATACTTCCCTTATTATTGTCTGATTGAATGAAGCAAGAAAAGCGCCTGCCCAGAAAATCATCATCGTTATTGGCCGTGCCTTTATTATTACTTGCCACAATGACGAGGTCAATATTGGCGACATTTTTGAGTGAAAATGCCAGATATTATGTGCAAATTTTGTAACCCTTTTCATGAATTTTATTCTATCTTGTATGCGCAGATCACTAATTCTTC
Organism: Lindernia subracemosa; assembly: GCA_028392965.1. NCBI lineage: Eukaryota > Viridiplantae > Streptophyta > Magnoliopsida > Lamiales > Linderniaceae > Vandellia > Vandellia subracemosa. The sequence goes on along the minus strand of JAQPCC010000092.1, from coordinate 802,187 downwards.
GTCATCAGCCGTGTGGACTCTGTCTCTCTAAACATACCCATGATTTGATGGTTCATTCTTCAGCAAATCTTTCAGACCGACAAATCGGCCATGACGAGATGTATCTATATGTATACGAGCATAAAATTAGTATATATATTCGACGTTGCGCATGAACTAAATACGCCCATGAATGCAAATACATATACTCAGTCTAATATTGGGCAATAAGTGAAAAATATTTTTACTGTCAAGACCAACGATAGTAATATCATCCATCGAGGAGAATTGTTGTCTCTGAGAAATTTTTTTCTTGCAATTCATCTTATTAATCGGATTTCATTCATTTATGCCTTGGCTCTTCCAGTGTCATTGCTCGTCCAGTGTCATTGCTGAAATAAAAATTCTATAAATTTATAATTATGATACGGGATATAACTCAAAATAGTCATCAATATTTACCCTATGTACCAATTTAATCCCCGATGTTTCGCGTGAACCAATTTAGTCATCAATATTGTTGATTTTGGACCAATTTGGTCCTTTAGTCATGATAAACGTCAATTTTAACGGAAATCTCACACGTGTCTCACAATAAATCATGTCTGGATCGATAAAATTGAAATGATTATTGAAATTAGAGCACGAAACTAAAAATTTCTCCTCTAAAATCCGAATATGAGCTCTAGATCATCTGCTTTTTCGAACTTCATTGACAGTAGAAGAAAACAGTACGAACCTCCCAAATCCTGCAAATATTCCAAAATTCGATTCATACATGATTTAGTATGGGCTACATGTGAGATTTTTGTTAAAATTAACGTTTTTCGTGACTAAAAGACCAAATTAGTCCAAAATTGACAACATCGGGGCCTAAATTGGTTCAGACGAAACATCGGAGACTAAATTGGTCAATAGGGTAAACATTGGGGGGGCATTTTTGGTTTTATCCCTTATAGTACTTAAATTTGTGGGAAAAAAAATGTATTGTTCCTGGAAAATTTGAGGGAGAAGACCATTTTTGCTCCACAATATTTGGAGTATGGGTGTTTTTTGTACTCCATATTCCAAGATGACACTTTTACTCCCCAATGTTATCGATTTGGATTGTTTTAGTCCCCCGGTTAATTTAATCGTTAGTTTGGACGGAATTTAACACGTGAGATGCACACGATTTATTTTAGTCAACTTAGATTCACGAAAGGTCTAACAAATTACATTATTGGTTTTTCAGTCCAACAATCTCGTGGTTGAGGCTGTACAACCGTTGATGCACCCCTAGTTGTCAAATCCGTGTACAAGAACTGCATGAAAGTTCATTATTTTTGGTGGTATGGAATGAATGATATTATTAGTTTTTTCAAGGGAGAAGGACATTTTTGGTCCCCCAATGTTTGGAGTTTGAGAGTTTTTGGTCCACATGTTACGAGATGACACTTTTAATTTCCCAATGTTACTGATTTTGAGCCGTTTAGTCCACCAATTAATTTAATCATTGGTTTGGATGAAATTTAATACGTGAGTGCGTGGGATGCACGTGATTTCATTTTAGTCGACTTAAACATTCAGAACACATCTTCAATGTGGGTTGAAAGATTTGGGGAGTATTAGGGCATACATCCGAACATATGAAATTGGGATGTTCCGAGCATTTAAGTTGAAGCGCGCATTTTTTTTTTCATTTGGGTTGGAATATGGAATGTGATGTTTTAATTCGACTAAAATGGAATCACGTGCGTCCCATGAGTTAAATCCCATAATTAACGATTAAGTTAATCGAGGGACAAAAACGGCCCAAAATCTATAACACTGAGGACTAAAAGTGACATATCGAAACATGGAGGACAAAAAACGGCCATACTAAAAAATTGGGGATTTAATGCCATTCTCCCTCTTTTCAATTTATCATCTTCCCCTTTGCAAAACCATATGCTCTTTTTTTTTTTTTTTTCTAGAAAACCATATGCTCTCTCAAATGACAGTTCATTCATCAATCTTGTACACATTGCAATTCTTTATGTTTATAATTCGTAAGTTGTGGCTCATTGGGAATTTTTACAGTATGAATTTGTGATGAATGAAATTCTTCGTGGCACGTTTATTAGCATGTCGGATGTATTCTACGTTGCAAGTAGGTTATTTTGAGTGTATCCAAGAAAATATTTGGATGATAATAATAATAATAATAACAATAATAATAATAAAACAACGTTAATTTTGACTTCATCTTAAAAACCCTAAAAACATTCGATCATCTCCATTAGATAGAAGATCATTCAAGTAAAGGAAACGATCGCAAACAAGAAAACAAAAACAAAGAAAGCAAACCGAATATCAATAAAGATAATGCATAATAAAAATCCACAGCAGAAGCAATATGCAATTCAATCCGCTTCGGCACAGTCGAGTGCCTTCCGAATGTTCCGCACGGTCGAGATGATCATGTCCTGAACCGTCGCCATAGTTTCCTTGCTCACCTGCTTCGGCTTATCGCCTCGAGACACCAATATCTGAAGAAAAATAGTCAGTAGTGACCCCTCGGGCCTACCCATTGTGCTGCTGCTCGAAGCTCTATCTGCATCTTTTTTATCACCAGCTCGACCATCGCTCGAGATTACATATCCCGATGGTAGGATATGAACTAGCTGACCATCTCCACCGTTTATGACCGAAGTAATGTCTGGTACTTCGATCGGTGAGTAGACAAGCGTGGCCCCGAGCAAGTCCACGACGGTCTCCTGGAGGATTAGCATTTTTTCCCCCGGGACAGAAGGCTGTTTTTTCGATCATACGGGCGTGTTTAGGCTCCTTTTGTTTTGACGAAAAGAGAATAAAATTTGCGAGAGAAGATGCGCTTTGGTTGGCGAGTTACCTGAATTATAGATATGCAATTCCCGTCGTTCGACCCCGTTGAGATATTCGCGATCGCGTTTAGCGGATTCCCATTGGCTATAACATCCCACTGCATTTGAAAGAAGAATTGTGCAACAGTTTTTCTAGTTAACAAAGACTTGAATAAAATTAAAAAACAAGAAATCGAACTCACCATAGCTCGCAGTTCTTTATTTTTGATGAAGTTGAATATAATCTCCGTTGAAAGCGGAAGGGAGAGAGTTGTAGCCGCAGTGAGGACCGAACCATCAGGCTGGCCCGGCGAGTCATTTTTCCTCAGCGAGAACTGAACTATTCTGTCTTTGAACTCCGACATGTGGGAGAAATTGAATTTGGCGGACATGTTCAATGCTTCGGCGAAATCCTTCACCATCCTATGCGAAAGCCGCATCAGGTTGTTCCGACCTTCGACGGAGGTGATGACTGAAAAATGATCAAAATGAAACAATTAATGGAAAGATAAATAAAAATTATGGGCTTAGAATATGTAGGTTTAGTTTATTTACCCCCTTCGAGGCCGTGCTTAGGAGAGACAATAAGCGGCGTGGACGATGCTGATCGTTCGCAACTTCTTCGTAGAGCTTCTATCCACCTCTTGGCTCCGTAGGCTTGGGAGCCACATACATAGTCTCTATAGAGGCAATGGTTTGATGGTTTTTCGTCGACTTGGACGTGCTCGACCCATTTGACCTAATCGAGATAAGGCTTTAGTTATGCCAGACTGACATTTATTTCAGCTGTAATGATTTCCTTAAACGATCATATTTGAATTTTATCTTACCTTTGACGTTCCATCCGAGGAATCTTCGATCATACACCCCGATGGGAATTTCCAGGATCGAACCGGAGCAGCCTTGGGCTCGACGTTGAGCAGATCGAATGACACGTCGGCAATCACCCACGAGCTCGAGCTCAGCTGTCGACAGTAGCGTAGCAAAAAGAATTCTCTCGGAGCCACGAGAGGCGATAAGACGTGGACATCCTCGTACATCTGAATAGGATAGAAACGCTGAAATTATTACACACTCAGAATCGATCTCATCTACTAGCGGAGGAGGAGAATAATTAGGCTCGATTTAATTACCACATGTATTGAACCTTCGACGTTTTGTGCGTCGAGTACTCGGATAGTCTTCGCCTCCGTCACGATCATAGCGAACATGTCCTTCCATTTATCCTGTGGGACAGCGCAATCACGGAAAAAATAAATGAAAAAGAAAAATTGTTAAGTGCTTCAATATATAATACTTACCGTATCAAGAAGCAACTGAAACAATTCCGCCCCAGGAATTGCAAATTGAGCAGAATAATTTGAAGACTCAATATGAGAATTGGTTGAATTTATAGGGCTCAAAGAAGGCATCGGAAAGAGCTTCTTGTAAGCATCGCTATCCAGCGTGCTGCATCTTCCATCTGCTGAGTCGATCCACAAGGGCTCTTTTGTGGTCAGGAGCTCGACGAGCTCGTTCAGCGCAGCAGTGGCAATTTCAACAAGGGCGTTTTCGTCAAAGGCTCTGGTGACTCTGCTCTTCACCTGATGCTGAGCTCCGTTGGGTTCACCAGAATTCGGCTGTGGCGCCGCTTCCTCACCTTGAAGATGGCTCAGTTCGACTCCAGCGACCAAGTTGGATGAGTTTTTTATCTGAAGAAGAAGAAGAAGAAGAAGAAGAAGAAGAAGAAGAAGAAGAAGAAGAAGATGATGGTATTAGGGTTTCACTATTATTCTATGAAGAACACATAAAGTGTTCACTAATTGAGTGATTGACTGATCTCCACCTTCGCTTTCAACTTCTCATTTTCAATCTCCAGTGCTTCCATCTCTTCCTCTTTGGTCTTCATAGCCTCTTGAAGTGCAAGATTCTCCATGAGGAGCTTATCCTTTTCGGCTTGGAGACTATCGTTCTCGTCCTTCTCCTTATGAGCCTGACAAACGTATACGAATATGAAAAATCAAATAGGTTTATATACGTTAACGAGACTAATTGGTTTTCTGATCAAGTCATATTAAGTTTAACAGTGTAGGGTTGTAATTTAGAACCTTCTTTTGAGTTCTCTTGTTTTCGAACCAGAACTCCAACTCCGTAGGATCAAGGCCAAGTTCGCTGCTCAACTCGTTCCTTTGACTCTCATCAGGGTTCGAGCATTCCATGAAGTACCTATGTATATACGTAGTATATTCATCGTCAACGCACATTTCATTTATTAAATGTTGAGTATAATATAAGGAAATCTTGGATTACAACGGCATGACAGTTCCCGCGGAAAACATTAAATGTTTAAATCCGATCGTAAAATAGAAACCGAAAAACGGTTCACTTTCGATACTTTTTTACCGCGAAGATTTGAAAACAAAATCTCATGGTAAAATTTAAATTTAGCATATAACAGCAAAAAAAAAAAAAAAAACAAAAAAGAGAGATCATGTAAATGTATCATCAAAGTTTATTTAATCAAAATACATACGATTCGAGGCGCTGGATCTGTTCAACGGTGTGTTGTTGATATTGCCTCTTTCCCTGTTGAGGTTGCGAGTTTTCCCTTTCAGCTGATGCATTCTCTGTGTTCTTTGCGTCCATTTCTTAGCCTGAAAATAGAAATGGATAATCAAATTCAACAGCTGATATAAGTAGATAAAGGATGCTACTGTATAATAATCTGTTGTATATATAAAGGCAAAAGAATGGATGGTGAAAGCATACTTGACTTGAACTTCAGAACTACTCAAGAAAATAAAGAGAAGATAATAGGTGATATCATGAGATGTGTACACATATATATAGACATATGATATATTTGCATTATATATTTTATTGCATATGAGCTGTCAATTAGCTTGCTTATTTCTATCCGATAGGCATTGAGCTCAAGATTCTTTGTTCTAAAGTTCGGAATGAAACAATAAAGATCATATGAACTGTAATAAATAATAACGTTAGTTTCCTATGATATTATCGTTGTCATATATTTTGGTTAATCGAATCATATACTATGGTTTGATATGGCCATTTATTATTACGATCATCAGTTCAATGATGAAGATCCGGGATGATCTATTACAAGAGGATTTTATCACGATACAGAATTTATTTCATTTTTTCATTAACCTAAGTTTCCGACAAAATTTAATACGCTTTGGATGAGGTTGTTGTTTTTATAGGGGACAGACAATCAGTGGTTTCAAATAATTATGATAGGTGGATATAGGCATCTCAAAATGTTACAGAGTAAACTAAAATAAAATTACTTAATCTACATAAAATAAATCCCCTACTAAAACAATTCGTGAGTAGTTGAATTATATTGCGAGTCATAATGTTAAAACATTTCGTAAACACAAAACATATACTGAAAAATCTGAGTATCACTATACTCATTAATAGTAATAAAGCATCATTTTCAAATATTAATATATTAGTTATAATTTTTTTTTGTTCTCTCGCTTATGTGAGAGTTCCTTTTCTCTCTTCTAAGAGTTGTTAATCAAATTATGTGATGCGTGTCGTTAGTAAACTACTCTTTTATTTTTAACGGATCCCAATTTGATCGTATTACCGTATCTAAGGGCTTGTGTCCTGGGGATCCGTTATCAACGTACTTATTTCTCTTTTGTTTCAAGACTTTTTAGTAGTTTACTAGAAGAGGCTGAGAATGTGAAAACTTTGATGGGTATTTGGGTATGTCAGAATGCGCCATGTATATTGCACCTTCTGTTCGCTGATGACACTGTAGTATATATACTAGCACGATTATAGGAGGTATTGGAGGTTAAACGAATTTTGAGATGTAGTGAATGACATCCGGGTAGGCATGGCCATTTTTCTAATTTAGGTGGCCCAGTTATTTTAACAAAATGAGACCCTATTTGATAAGCATCTTAAAAGTTTGGCTCAAAAAATGTGATCTCATCCTCTTAAAATTTCGGTCTAGAATTCCGTCGCCCTGTGCAACGGGTTAGGATGCACCGACCCAATTCGGTCCTGCGGGCAGGCTATAATTTTTGTGAAATCGTCGCCTTCGTTCTCTCCCAATGTCTCTTCCACCACTCGCCATATGTAGGGATGTTAATGGAGCGGGTTCGGGAGGGGTCTAATCCCCATCACTGACCTCACGTTTTCGAGGAATTACCGTCCCCATCCCGCCAAGCAAATGGGGACAAAATTGTCCCTGTCCCCGACACCGCGAGATTTTTTTTATATAGTATTTGAAATATTATGAATAATATAATATATTATCTAGTACTATTTGTGTTTTTTTTTTTTTTGGTAAGAAAGCTTTCATTACCAACAAATCTATCTTGTGGGGTTTACATCTCTCGCATGATGAGCTCGCTGATCATTCGTATTGTTGGATAATCTAAAAGTGGGTCTCACAAGAAAAATATAAATAAATAAACTAAAAGATTAGGAGAATCTTTGGAGCAGCCAAACGTGACATGAAGTCAAGAAAAAAACAAAATAAAAAGATCACGCATGATTGAAAAGATTTTATAGTATTTAATATTGAAGTTATCTACGACCAATCATAGAGGAATGTTTTGTACTATAAATATGTATGCGTGTATTAGATAATAGATGGAGTGAACAAAAATATGTTTTAAGAAACATCTCCCTTTCATCATTTTTAAGCGTCATTTAAAAGAAAAAGAGTTTGTAAAAAAAAAAAAAGCACCGAACGCATGAACGATAAGTCGAGGTTGTGAGCAATAAAAATATTATTTTGTGATGTCGAAAACAACACATATGACATAATATTCTATGTACAGAAAATGACCCACCTCTCAGAATTTCCCAGCCTAGTAATACATCCTTTCTCCGTTGTTATAAGCCGCTTGAATTCTCCTTCTTTAATAATCATGGCCGGCTCCCTCTTGATCCGCAGGACGATCATATATCTGCCTTTGCTCGGTGTATTCTGTGGTTTCTGGCTCGCCATATGTAGTACGTCGTCGCTGCTTCCCAATGACACTTCGCTTTTTGCCCGTCGGGGGTCTCCAAGAATTCCACCTCTCGTATTGTGATGAAGCATTCATCGCCATCCAGTTAGCAATCCCTTCAAGAATTCTCTGGCTAAAGGTGCAGTAAAAAAATATCTGATTTATCGATTCATCTGCTATGTTGCACAGTACACATTTGGCGTCTTGTATTTGCACACCCCATCCTATCTTCAGTAACTAGTTTTTGCAGCAGAACCAACCATAGGATGAAAGAATGCTTTGATACATTCCGCCTATTCCAAACAGCATTGGCGGCAAGAAAGGGAGTCAAAAGCCCCTTTGATATGTTGTGGCAACCGTATATTTTCCATCCTTAGATGTTGTCCACCGATCTCATCAAACCGTCCTTGCAGAATACTTTTGATTCTGTCCAGTTTACGCCAATGCCACCCGTAATCTGCTGGCGCTTTATTTGTCCAAAAATCTGCCCCCTTGAGGTAAATGCTACTAAGCCATTTGATCCACAAGCTGTCAGCCTTCCTTGCTATGTCCCATACTTGTTTTCCGATGCAAGTTACATTCCACGTCTTTCAGTCTCGTATGAGTAAAAGCACGGACGGGACTATAGGCAGAAGCTGAAGGCTCGCGAAGTAGACAGCAAGCAGCAAGCAAGAGCTAAGCCCTCCCTTCGATTTTTTTACACAGACCAATTGCAAAACTGGTTAAGGTTGTTCTTAGTGACAACTGATCTTAATTTCTCTGAATGAGTTGTTATTTTAATCAGAATAGGATTATTCATGAGACCTCATGTGTTGGTACTCTCAACAGAATAGGATCATAACAAATTCTTAATGTGGCTCATGCATTGCGTTTTGAGGCTCATCTTCCCATTCAGTTTTGGGGCCACTGTGTGCCAATAACTTGTTATTTTATTAATCGAATACCCACTCCTGTTTTACATGCAAAACTCCTTTTGAAATGTTATATGTTAAGCCTCCTTCATTTACCCACTTACGCATGTTTGGATGTCTATTTTATCAGAATCATAATGGCGATAAAGTTTCTAGTCATACGTGTAAGTGCTTGGTTGTGAGTTATCCTTTGAGAGTTCTTTGCATTTAGAGCGATGTGGTGTTCTATGAATATGTTTTTCCCTATTCTACGCCGGTTTCTACCCAGTTGCCAGATCAGATCATTGTGAAATCTTAGGATAGCGATGATTAGAATTCTTGAGACGCTGATTTCCATCCCCATTAATGCCGATAGATAGGGGGGTTCGAAGGACTTTCAATCCATGGAACAGTTGGGTCGTAGTCATCGTGAGAGGCAAGTTTCTACTCCTCTTCTTGATTATGTGTATAATATACCATCTGTCCCTCTCCCCCTCAACTGTTTCATCTACTCACATACACCCTATCCAATAGCACATTAGGTTAATTGTGATTCATTTTCTTCGACCCAGAGAATTTTTTTGGAAGCTTTAGACTATGTTGTAAAATGATGGATGCTCGTTGGCGTGCTTCCATGCAAAATGAAATTATGAACAATCAAATTTGGGAGATTAGAACTCTCCCTTCTGGAAAATGTGTTGATGGCGATAAATGGATGTATAAGGTGAAATATCATTATGATGAGCTTATTGCCAATCCAGATCGGGGCCTTGATTACAGAGGGGAGTTTGCCCAATCGCTAAGATTTGAAATGTAGAATTGGGAACTTTATAAGATGGATGAGCATAATACTTTCCTCTATGGTGATGTTGATATTGAGGTTTTCAGACTTCTGACCCTAATAATGTGTGTCGTCTTTTTCGTTGACTCGCTGGTTTGAAACAAGCCCCTCGTTGCTGGTTGGTTCTCTTGTTTTCAGCAGTCCTATTCTTCCTTCATCGTGATAATATCAAGTTGAATTAGTTGGTTTATGTGATTATTTGTGGTAATAATAGCACTTACATTCTAAAGTTTATTAAACATGAGCAATTGTTTCCACATGAAAGATCTTGGAGTGCTTAAGTACATTCTTTGTATTGAGGCTCGCATTGCTTTGATCTATTCCTGTGCCAATGGAAGTGCACTTGATGTTATTTTTTCAATTGAGCAAAATCATCCTTCTGCTACGTAAATGGACTATTTTGTCAGATTCTGAATAGTCAGTTAATCTATTTTGTTGTTAATCATCCAAAACTTTCTTATTCAGTTCATGCAACGTCCTCTTCAAGTACACTCGGACACTATTTGAAAAGCGATCCAGATCTAGGGATTTTTCTTTTTGTTGATTGTGATCTACAATTGAAAAGGAATAATATGCAATATTTTAAAAATAAAATATAATAATTTTATAAAATAGAGGAAAAAAAAACATATAGTAAAATAATATTTCCAATATTAAAAATCTTATAAATTAATAAAAATTTAGGTTTTTTATAAATAACCCACGTGTCCAATTATATGTATTAATTTAATTAATAAAAAATAAATTAATATTATTATAAAATACTACCCACTCTCACACTTTTACATATAATTGGTACCTATTTTTTTATTGTAATAGATGAATAAAAAAATAAATAAAAAAAAAACATAAACAAAACTATCCACTGTCACACTAATGGGAAAAAAAAAATATTTTTAACAATGCATATGATCCATCATATGAAAACATTGTTAAGATATATAATTAAGACCCGTGCATTGCACGGAAAAAAAACTAGTATAATTAATTTAAATGGGAAATAATAAACAAATAAACAACGATCTTTAACGATTTGAATATGCCTCGACTCAGGCCCGTAGCTGAAGAAGTCGGGACCTGAAGCGAATCTCGAAGTTCGGGCCCCAGACCCCTTCTTAAGTATTTTTTTTCAAAATAAGATACGCACTATAGCATAAATTTAAACCGTAAATATAAATATAAATATATTTCATAGTGAAATGTTCAATAAATACTTAAACTAATTATATAAATACTACTCGTCTAGATGTTTTAGAGGCAAAAATATTGATCAAATCTGCATAATCTAGTCGTCCGGCCATTTCTTTTTCAATTGACAACATTGATAGTCGATTCAATCGACATATTTATATAATATTAATGGAAGTAAGAAGATAAAAAAAATAATGATATTTATTTTCAGTTTCGTTCAGTCAATCCATCGAACACATAATATGTGTTTAGAATGCAAAGACATAAAAGAAATAAGAACATCACAAAAAAAAAGTCATTTGCAATTGATGAAAATCTTCAAAAGATTTTATTGAAGCTAAATTATTTCGCTTATGATGAGAATTGAGAGAAACATATTTTAAAAAGCAAACGTGTGCACAAGTAGTTAAAATCGTGTTTAGTTGTGGGTTTGAAGTTTCATTTAATTTTTTTTTTTTTTAAGTTTGACCAACATTTGGTTAAAAAAAAGTTAAAATAAAAATGATCATCTCACGTAAGTTATAATATGATATACGATCACATGATTTTTTTTTTTATCTTCTCAGCCCCAATCACTGTTTTTCAGCCCATACAAAAAATAAAATAATTTTAGCCTATTATACATATAATATATGAAAAATATTGGGCCCCTCCAAAGCTGGGCCCGATACGATCGCCTCACTCGCTTCACATAAGCTACGGGCCTATGCCTCGTTATAAAGGCATCATAAATGAGAGTTGACTTGCAGGTAAAAGATGAAAACGATATTAGACCATCACATACATTTTTCCTCTGGCAAAAAGCGAACTCAGAGTATCTCCTTCGGAAAAGAATAAAATCCCTTCGTCATATATATTATCCTCAACTGCATTTTTCACAAAAAATTTCTTTTTCCCAGCTAACATTTGACTTCTCTGTTGTCTATATAGGTTGCATTTTATCCCTATAAATTTAAAAAAAATTCAGAATCTAACGAAATGTGTAGCATGGAGAGGAGTAAAAGCAGTAAATCGATAAATGCATTTGTAATGCTGTTAATATTATTATTTTCAGGAGAAGCTGCATCAGCATTATCGTTTAAGGATTGTTTCCCAGGATGTGCTTTGGGTTGTCTCTTCATGGGGAACAAAATCTTCTGTGTCTTAGAATGTTTTGCGAAGTGTCTGATTGGCTCGAGTGCATCAACAGAACTTGATTACTGCAAGCTTGGTTGTGCGGTTGATCAATGTTTTTCCTTTGCCAATGGAGGTAATATAATTCAAATCCTTAATCTGCATTAATTAATATACATATATTTATGCGGATGAAAAAAAATTAAAAAAGAATAATGTGTTGTGCCAAGATTAGACTTTTTCCATTATTGTATTCCGTCGTAATTATGAAAAAGTTTAAATAATTTTGTTTATTGTGTACTATTATATATATATATCTAGAAATAGATTTAAGAAACTTTTCGAAAATATTTCCAATAGTTTCGATTAGATTTAAAGAACTTTACGAAAATATTTGCAAGAGTTTTAATTGCTTTGGTGAAAGCGTAAAATAATATTGCTACACGGTATAATTTATATTAGTTTACGGTAATTGGTATATTGAAATTACTATCATTTTTCATTTCCGTATTAGAAACTTTAAACCCTAAGTGGTGTATCTTTATTTTTCGTTTATGGGTTTATTTATAGATTATTTTTTGTTTGTTTAGCTATTTTATTTTTATCAGCTTTCTCTCTGGGTTATTATTTCTAAGTCTATTTCAAGAATATTTGATATTAGGTATTTATTTTTTCAACAAAGCGAATCAATCTTTTAATATTTCGGCAGGTTATAGCATGGATGTTATTGAAGAGGTCGATAGCTGCGTTAACCATTGTGAGATAGGAAGCTGTGGTTATTTGGCTAAAGCTGTCGCCTCAAAAAGGACTCAACAGTCTGAAGAATCAGCTCCATCACCAAGATGACGCAATTAATATGGAAATAATAATATTAAAAATGTGATGCGTTCATTATTCTTGCTTCACAAGCATCAAAATGGTAGTATTTAATGCGAATTATTCATCATATAATGAAATCTCGTTGATGATTTCCATCTTTCTTCTTTTTCCAGAAAGAAAGTCTACCCATATCAATATAATAAACGAAATAATTAGTTTTCTTAATCAATGTTGTTTTATTGAAATTTTAATAATTATAATTTCAACAAAAATATGCGAGACTATACTCTAGATTAGATTTTTTTTTTTTACAAGAAACGACGGATTTAATTAAAGACAATATGACAATAAGATATTGGAAATTTCTTGGGTAGGCGGGAATAAACCTTCCCCATCATATCTAAGAGTGGTAGCTAAGTAATGTGATATACCACATTACCCGAACGCTTAAAATGAAAATAAATGAAAACAGGTAAATGCTTCATAGACAAACAATCGCCAACGACAATGCATCCCACGGTAGCCGATTCGAATACCCTCTGCTTCAACATCTTTATGATAGTCAAACACCCGTTATCGAGCTGGCAAGAAGCTTAATGGAAAACGTCATACACTTCCTAAAGAAGGCGGCCATCAGCCTAGTTCGGATCGAAGAGGAGGAACTCGAGGAAGGCGAAGATTATGAAGCCGAAATCCCTAAACTTCCCGAACTCCTCCAACAAAGAGTTGTGGACGAAGACGACCCTCCACTGAAGTCGAGAATAGGAGAAGATCTCGACCTACCTTGGAAAAACGCCAAGATCGTGGCACCATTCCAAGAAGAGATTCGAAAAAGAATCTGGAGGAAGGAGGATCGGCTCAAGAAGCTTGACGAGTTGGAGCTATGGGGCATGACTCATCTATCGGAGCAAAGAGCCAACCTATACCTGCTAAGCCTCCGTCGAAAACTCATGTTCGACGGAAAAGGACGCGACTTGGAGGCTCTCCGAAGAGATGAAAAGAAGAGGCCAAGAATATCAGCGATAACAGGTGTTCGGACGGACCACTTCTACCCAATATCATTCCCCCCCCCCCCCCCCCCCCCCAATAAATGCATAGGTACTCTCAGATAAAAAGTGTTAAAGCAAGAAACGTATAGACGATACGTAAAAATAATCATGAAATAAGGCAAAGCAAATTACTTGAGATTTAGCATGTCAATTTTAGATACAAGAAAGTGAAAACGTTTTTCATCCAAGGCCTTAGTAAATAAATTGGCAAGTTGTAGCTCAGTTTTCACAAAATACATATCAATTATGCCTTTTCCAATGCAGTCTTTAATGAAGTGATATCGTATGTTTATGTGTTTAGTGTGTGAGTGATGCACATGATTGTACGTAATAGCTATAGCACTTTTGAAATTACTATAGATGGGTATGTTATTTAAATCAAACCCGTAATCGTGAAGTTCAGTCCGCATCCAAAGAATCCAGGAGCAACAGCTAGCATCAACGACGTATTCGTCCACAGCTATAGATGTTGACACGCAATTCTATTTCTTTGATGACCAACATACCAACTTGTTGCCTAAATATTAAGCACAGCCCGAATTGCTTTTTCGGTCTAATTTGCATCCTGCATAGTCAGAGTCAGTGTCTACAATTAAATCAAAATTTGTGTTTTTAGGATACCCGAGTCCTAAATTTTGTGTGCCTTTTAAGTATCGAAGGATACACTTGACTGCAAGCATGTGTGACTCATTTGGCTTGAAAACGAACACACAGACAGGTGGAGAAGAAAATATCCGGTCGACTCGAGGTAAGATACAGAGCCAATTATGCCTTTTGTTAGAAATAAAATAGTGTCGTCTGTAATTTAATTTAGCGTCTTCATTTTATTTTCACTAAGTATAGGAACTTCTTCTAGTATAAAACCTTGGAGACTAATATAATGGGCTTATTAGGGGCTCAAGTATTATATACCTTAACTCAAGGGTATAAATACTGAACCCTAAGCTTTATTTCATTGTGAATCCACATTGAGAAAAGTGCCGAAAGATAAAAACCTGCAAGAGTACTGTTTCACATACGAACACACACTATAAGGTATTTTTTATCTTCTTAATCGATTCCCACTTAGTTGCATTGTTAGTTAGGTGTTTTGAGACCTACAATTGGTATCAGAGCGTAGTGTGAACGATTGGACTAAGTTTTATTTGGATTCAACTAGTTTTTCTAGGTTTACTGTCATTTTATTTTCGAGTTCAACTTCGTCAAAGGTTCTTAGCATTTTCGAGAGTTTCGTGCTTATTTTGCTGTTTTTAAAACTCGTTTAGTGTTCTAAGACTTTTTCGAGGTTTTCTGTGAAAAAGCCCAGAAAATTTCATCTAGTTTGAGTGATTTGTTTTTAAAATCTGGGTTTATGAGGTTTTCGGAAAAGTTTTCGAAGTCACTTCGAAAATCACTTCGAAAATCGCTTCGTGAAGTTCTTCGAAAATAAGTTTTCGCATCCACTTCGAAAACCCCTACTTCAAAAACCAGTTTTCGCCTCCACTTCGAAAACCCTTCTTTTTCACATTCATTCGAACTTTTCGAACCAACTTCGATAATTATGGTTTTTGCACTATAGCTTTTTTGAAGTCAATTTTCGAACACACTTACTTTGAAAACTGAGGTTTTCGCACTCTAACTTGTCGAAGTAGATTTTTGCAACCCAAGTTTTTGCACTTTCACTTTTCGAAGTCAAGGTTTTCGCAACTTCAATTTTTTTAAAATCAAAATTTCGAAACTAAACCTTCGATAAACTCTCAAAATTCTAGAATCGAAACTTTCTCAAACACATACAGTTCAATCACACGTCAAGATCTTAAACCAAACTTCAACGAACAATTGACACCTTTGCTATGGGAAGCAACATACGTCCACCTGTGCTGAAGCGTGGCGAGTACACCGTATGGAGAACAATGTTCCTGAACTTCCTAGAGAACAAGGAGCAAGGGACAACCATTCTCCTCTCACTAAGAGAAGAAATAGTGCAGTTCTGGACAACAATTCCCGGCGAGGATGATGCCAACCCTCCTGTACTCCCGAGCAGAATACTAAAGACATTGAATGACTACACTGATCTGGAAAAGCAACAAGCCAAAGCTGACCTCCTTGCAAAGACATACCTTCTTCAAGCCATCCCTGTTGGAAGCCTTTCTATCCTAATAATCTAACAAAGAGA
Organism: Lindernia subracemosa; assembly: GCA_028392965.1. Classification (NCBI taxonomy): domain Eukaryota; kingdom Viridiplantae; phylum Streptophyta; class Magnoliopsida; order Lamiales; family Linderniaceae; genus Vandellia; species Vandellia subracemosa. Next base: position 786,325 of record JAQPCC010000092.1, on the reverse strand, counting down.
CGTTTTAACCACGTTTGAAAATGGGAAGAATTAGTGTACGTGGGGTGTGTGTGTTCTTGAGAAGGGTTGGGAGCTTCTCTCTCTAAAATCTCTCTCTCTAGTTGATTTCACACAATACACTCTTTATTATGTGTTAGGGTTTTAGTATTTATACCACAAGTTGGTATATAATACTTGGGCCCCTAACAAAACCCAATTACACTAAGCCTCTTATAATGATAATCTTTATAAATAAACTACAAAGATAATTCTAATTAATTGAACACAATAAAATATTCCTAACAATCTCCCCATTTCTGTTCAATCTTCAATTTGACATGTATTATCTTTGTGGGGCTTAGTGCATTTGCCTGAGTCCTAAAGGAATTTTCTCCTTGTCTTGTCTTTGTGGAGATCTTCAAGCTCACTTTGTCTTGATCTTCGCTTCTCGGCACTAGATCTTCTTTCAAGTCTTTTCTTGAATCTTGTCTCGTAAATGCCGGAAGGTGTTTGAAATTGCTTGCCAGTTCTTGAAGAATTTCCTCTTTTTGTGTGTTCCATTTCTCCCTCTGATAATGCGAAACTCCCCCTACGTTTGTTCAACCTTGTGTTGGGATTGGGGAGTTTTCTCTTTGGAAATTTGAGAGATGCACACGAGGCGGTTGCCAGATTTCTTCGTTTTGTGTTCGATCTCTCCTTTCGATAGTAACGCAACTCCCCCTACTTTTGGTCAACCTTATGTTGGAGTTGGGAAGTTCTCTTTGAAATTTGGAGAGACGCACACGAGGTGGCAACTTCGATCTTTGAAGTCCGTGGTGTTCGCTTGATTCTTTGACGACGCTTGAGGATTTAGTGTTTCTGATCTATCTTGCACTTTCGTCGTGGTATTGCTCCCATTTTGCTTTAGTACTGCTCCCCCTCATGAAGATCGAGTTGGGAAGATCGTCATGCGATGGATTAAAATGAAGCATCGTCTTGGGCAAGAAGATCACGTCGTCGGGACAAGGAAATGGCTTTGGTAGGCATAGTAGGAGCTCATGTTTGGTAATAACCCGACGGAGCCACAAAGGCAATCCGTCGGATAAGAAACCGGGGTCACGAAGACTTCCCGTTAACATCTTGAGTCCTAACACTCTCCCCCTACAAGGGCTATCTCCTCTTCTTGCGGAGGCTTTGAATGCTCTTCGGGTAGAACTCTCTTGACTTGACGCTATATTCTGTAGACCGGATGTAGATAGTGATCCACACCCTGATATTCGACTTTGATGATGTCGCGGATCTTGGACTTTGTTCGCATCTTATCCTGGTTTCTCTGTAGTTTGAAGTCGTCAAGTCTCCTCTAATCTTCTTCTTCTCGGCGCCGGATTCGTCTTCTTCGAAGGAAGTTGTCTGGTTCGGCTCCGGAAGAAGGTACACGTGGGGTGTAGTGAGATGTACCATGGCTCCTTTGGAAGTTCATTCGTCAGATCAAGTGTAGGGGAGCCCGGCTTCAGAGTGGTAAGCTCGGCGAAAATTGGTGGGTGGTCCGACCTGTTTGTTTATGCGTGTCCCCTTCTCCCCCTCATGGCGATTCGTGTTAACGGGATCGGCATGCTTGTATAGGAAGATTAGAAGGACACAAACGACAGGTCGGTGATGGTAATAACCAGACGGAGCCACTAAGCCAATCCGTCGACACGACTTCAGAGACAAACTCCGAGACGTGGCCTGTGAGAACAGGGCTTGAAGAACCGGGGCCACATAGGCATCCCGTTTACATCGTTCTAAAGACGATGGCCTGATTCCGTTGTTGTATTGATGTTGCAACGGCAGGACTTCCTTCCAATCTTGGAATCACATCTACAGGAGATGTGTCTATAGAAGTTCTAGCTTGATCATAAAGATCAGGTGTTAGAAAAGTATATGTGTCCTAGAAAATATAAAAATATATGGGAAGTGAGGACACCCTAGACTCGAGTGCTCAAGGAAGTGTGGTGGTGGGGCTGAGTACCACATAATTCAATATCTCCCGCTTCCGAGTGAAACGGTGATAGTAGACGTGGTTCCCCGTGATTTCTGAAACACCTGTCTTTTGTGAGACAGACGAGTGGGTAAGGCTCGGTTGTGCACGCGCCGTTGGACCTATTGTGGCGACTTCTACCCGGGAGCTAATAAAATTAGTACCTGTACCTATAGAGGTTGGTCCGAATAATTTGTGAGGTGAGGGAATCATGTAGCGTCGGTCTTTTCAAAAGGTTTTAGTAGATGTGGCTGTTTCGTCGTGATTTGACTGACTCTCGGTGATGTTCCGGGGTTAGATTCAGTTGGGTTTGATTGAATCGTAGGAACGAAGTATCCATGCATCCGGTAGGAAGTAGTGGGTGCTGCTTTGTTTGTCAGCAAGCCGGAGCAGGTCGGTTGAAGCGAGCACTGAGATTTGCATTTATAGCCACCGTCGCCTTTTGAAAAGAGTTGACCGTTGTAGGCACGAGATTCTTCTTTTGATGTCCATCTTCGGAGGTCGGAGGTAATCTCCATGAAGCTTGATGATGAGGAGAGAAGATTTTTGATTTTTTTTTATGGGCTTGTATTTTTAATTTTGATGGCCCTCCTTTTTTTTCATATATATATATTAATCGTTATTAGTAAAATATATTTTTATACTATATATTATATGGATATAATATATATATATATATTTATTTTATTAGTAATATATATTAGTATGTTATATATTATATATATATTATTCCTCCCCCTCAAATCATGTTTCCTTAAGAAACTTGCTCCCCTTCAAAAGATGCGTGGTATGTTCGAAAAATCTATGAATCTCTTTCCCTAAATTCACATATTTGAAGTTCGCTCCCCCCTCAAAAATATAATTATTGCTCCCTTCTTAAGAAATAAGGGTTACTTCTCTTTTAAAAATAAAATAGTAGATCCCCTTCAAATTAAGCTCATTCTATAGAGAAAAATGGTATCTATCATTTCCGTGCGTAATATGTATTTTAAATTCTATAGTTTTGAAAATGCATATTTAAAATGTACCATTTTGAAATATAGGTATTATTTTTTTTTATTTTTATTTTTTTTGCGATTCAACTTATATGCATGCTTGAAAGTTTAAGCTCGAAAATGTTAAAATTTATATGCATAATGAAAATGTACCTATCAAATAGAGTATTTCGCATTTCAGCTCATGTATGCATGCATGCAAAAATTTGAAAGTAAAAGTCCTTTTGAAGCATGCATAGCTATATTGTACCCTATTATTTTCAAAGTAGGTATATTATCTATTCAGCTCGATATGCATGCCAAAATTTACAATGGAATGCATATATAGAATTTACCTACGGTGTAGTTGCTCACAGTGCTTCCCTTTATAACGTATGTGGAGCAACTTCAAAGTACCATACGTGAGGGATGCGGTTGCTCGCGTCTCTTACCAGTCATGCATGTGGAGCAACCCGTGTACCGTGCATGCTGGAATTTGTGGTTGCCCTCGTCTCATACGAATCACGCGTGTGGAGCAACCATCGTCGAATTACCATACGTGATTGGGCTCCTGCAAAACATTATCGGGACTTTGGTACCCATTTTGGATGGGTCCTCCCTGATTAGCAGAAAACAATTTATGCATATAAGGTGTCAAATCAGATTTTAGTCCTAAATCATTCATTAACGTACTTTTAGGTACCCGTGTTAGAATATGTATTTGTGTTCATTTTGAACTTTGTCCTTTGAGTTTGAATTTCCATTAGTTTAGGGACTTAATTGTAAATATACCCAAACTTGTAAGGGTATATAGAAGTCCCGCTTACAATTGACGTGTAACTCAATTCATTCAATTCAACAGAGTGTGAATAACAAAAAGATACCCAAAACTCTCTTCACACTCACTTCACTCACGCACTTCACAACAAGCACACAATCAAGCTTGAATCTCAGTCCAGTCGTTCCAATCACAGAAGATAAGGAAGGATTTGCGATAAAGCTTGAAGAATTCGCTGATCGATTGCCTCCAAACTATCCACTGCTGCTTCCGTGCGCTATCTAAGGTTGAGGTATGTCAAACCTAATTGTGTGTTAACTATATTTGAGTGAATCTGAGACCTACAATTGGTATCAGAGCGGGCTTGTTAGTTGATTAGGTGTTGAATTTACATCGATTGTTTTAAATTGAGCTTAATTGCTGATTTTCGATTGATCGTTGGTTTGTCACTGTTGCATCCTAATTTGCCTGATTTCTGTGTTAATCCTGTGTTAATTCTGTTAATCGAGTGATAGGTAAGCTAAGTCGATACCTATTAGTCGATAATTGTGTACCGATTAAGCTGAAATTAGGATCTGAGAAATATCAGAACAGTTTGGTGGTTTTCGCTACATGAACAGTGGTTTTCGCTACATGAACAGCTGTTTTCGCCACATGAACAGCTGTTTTCGCTGTTAGAACAGCGGTTTTCGCTACTTGATCTAGTATTTGGTGTTAAATCAGTGTTTACCTCTGTTATTATTTGATTAATCTGATTTTACTTAACGGCGAAAACTTTAAAGTTCTCGCTGATAAGAATCACTTAGCGAAAACCTAAGCTTTTCGCCAGAATTAATAGCGAAAACCTAAAGCTTCTCGCTAATACTGTTCACGCGAGAAGTTTAACTCTTCATCACTTAGCGAAAACCTAAGCTTTTCGCCAGAATTAATAGCGAAAACCTAAAGCTTCTCGCTAATACTGTTCACGCAAGAAGTTTAACTTCTCATCACTTAGCGAAAACCTAAGCTTTTCGCCAGAATTAATAGCGAAAACCTAAAGCTTCTCGCTAATACTGTTCACACGAGAAGTTTAACAGGTCATTTCTTAGCGAAAACCAGAGCTTTTCGCCAGCTACTGACATAGCGAAAACCAGAGCTTTTCGCTAGTTACTGTTTGATTGAAGACCTGAAGCTTTTCGCCACTTATATTTAGAGCGAAAAACTAGAACCAATCATAGTTGACTAAAAGTCAAAATTCGTTGAAAATTTGAGAAAATCAGTCATTTTTAAAACTCAATCCAATTTTTTTTCTTCAGACCAATCAATCCTAACAAGACGATCATAGAATGGATACTTATTCCTTAGGAAACGATGTTAGACCTCCTATTCTTAGAAGGGGAGAACACAATGTATGGAAGAAAAGATTCCTCAATTTTCTAGAAAGTAAAGATCAATCAAGTGGAATGATCTCTTCTTTGCAAGAAGGCCCAGCCCTGTTCTGGAAATTTATAGCAGGAGATCCCACTCATGATCCACCAATTCTTCCAACCAAGGTCTTAAAAACATCTGATGAATACTCTGAGATTGAGAAAATTAGAGCTAGAGCTGATTATCAAGCCAAAAACTATCTCTTGCAAGCCATCCCAAACGACATCTACATGCAAATTGATAGCATGACAACTGCAAAAGAAATGTGGGATGAAATAGCAAAGATGATGCATGGGACAGAAATAGGAGTCAAGGCAAAGAAAGCTAGTACTTTAACTGCGTATGACTCTTTTAAAGCCAAGATTGGAGAAGATCTTCATGACACTTATCAAAGATTCCTCACCCTTATCAATGAAATGAGGAAAATTAATGTTCATAAGACCAACATGGAGATCAACATTCGATTTCTGTCCTCTCTTCTACCAGAATGGAAGAAGCTAGCCACGCACATTAGACAAAATAAAGACCTTGATGACATGAACATTCATGCAATTTTCGATAATCTCTCTCAACACATTGAAGATGTGAATGAACTTAAAAAGGAAGCAAGAGAGAAGGAAGAAGCAACCGAATCTGTTGCCCTCTTTTAGAGAAACAAAAGAAAACATCTAAAGTCTCCAAAAAGGTGGTCATATCTTCCTCTTCAGAAGAAGAAAACCAAGACTCAGATTCGGACCCAGAAATCAAGGATCTACAAAAACAGCTAGCTCTTCTCACCAAAATGGTCAATAAGAAATTCTATAAGAAGAAATTTCCTTCTTCATCAAACGGCCAACGAACCTCTACTTCCAAATTCAAAGGAAACAAAGGAGAATCTTCCGAAGCAAGAACAACTTCTGAAATTCAAAAATGCTTCAACTGCGGTAAGGCAGGCCACTTTGCTAATGAGTGCCGTGCACCAAAGAGGAAGAATACTCAATACTACACCAAAAAACTTCAACTATCGAAACAAAAAGAAGCCGGTGTAGCACTTATGGCCGAACAAGATCATTGGCTAGAAGACACTACTGAGAGCGACGATGAAAATTTAGCTCTCATGGCAAAAATTGAAGAAAGCGATGACAACAATGAAGAGCACAACGAACCTGACTCCTCCTCATCTGCGGACGAAAATGAAGTAAGTAACTCTAACTCTAAGCTTACTCATCATATTTTAGCTTTACAAGAAAAATTAAAATCAATACAAAAGGAAAGAAAAACAACTAAAGAACTAGAAAATAAACTAGTTAATAACGAAAAGGTACTAAAGAAACATCTTCTAATGGAATCAAAATTAGAAATTAAAAATCAATTGTTAGAAGAAAAACATCAAAAGTTGATACTTGAATTAGAAGATCATATATCCAAAAATAATGAACAAAACAACATAATAATATCCTTAAAAGAAGAAAATCTAGAACTAAAGGGCAATTATGAAGTTCTAACAAAAGAACGAAAACAATTATATTCAAAAATCAAAAGCCTTGAAGACATAATAACAAAACGAGGGCATACAGATAGAACTATATTTCTAAGTCAACCACAAGATGTTAGATTTTATGATCCTCGAAAAGGCCTAGGATTTATACCTAGAAAGGAAAAATACTTAGGTTTAGGCTATGAATATAAAAATGAAAATCCTCTCCATAACATTGAACATCTAAATCTCAACGTTAAAGAACTAGTAACATTTGTAAACAACAAAGAAATTCTTGACCTCGAAGATGTTAAACGAAAAACCGAAATTAATGACTATGGTCAAACTCAACTTGATTATGATGCATTAAATAAAAGCTACAAAACAAGAAAAATTCCTTTGTCAGATAAAGATGATTCAATTTTTACTAATCAATTTTTATTACAAGAGAATGCTCAAAATAATACTGAAAATAATAATAATTCTTCAATATATATGCCACCTATGATCCAAAAACTTGACGAATTAAACTCAAAATTAGAACTTGAACGTCAAAAGTTTAAAGAGGAAAAAGCAAGTCTATTAAAAGAAATTTCCACATTAAAAGAAACATCTATAGCTCCTAAGCTAGAAATTTCCACTAACTCCTCCTCATTTATTTCGACAGGACAAAAACTAAACGCAACAAATGACTCACCAAGCGCACAAATACAGACAAAAAGAAATATTAAATTTCCAGTTTTACATTCAAATATCTCTGTCACAACAATGTCCAAAGATTTGTTACATATGAGTACTGTTGCTAATAAAGGTCGTGTCAAAGCCTATTATGAAAAGAAGTGCAGGAATACATCACATGATATACGTTCCTCGATCAAATTAAATAAAATTCCAAATACCCAACTCATATCAAACAAAAATTCTCAGACGGCTCTTAAACTAAACATCCATACTCAAAAATGGATTCCAAAGTCAAAACCGTCTAAGAAAACTACTTATAAATGGGTAATAAAAACAAATAAGCCTCCTAAACCTATCATAGAATGGATTCCTAAAAGAAAACATATTCCAAAACAAGAAACCATCCAAAAATGGATGCCAAAACCGAATCATAATATGATGCCAAAAACAAAGAAGGAATGGCTACCAAAACCACAAATAGAACACGAATCGTATGATCACAATTTGGAAAACATCGGTAAGATTTCGAAAGGAAATGATCAAATTTCAGAAAATACCGATGATACTTCCGAAATCAGTGAATCAAACATTATTTACTATAATTTTTCTGTTGTTCCTATCAATCCCATGTTTCTATGGGATCTATGCTTATCATAGAATCATCATTCGCAGATCCGTCATGTGTGGTATCTTGACTCGGGTTGCTCCACACACATGACCGGAAATAAATCGCTGTTGAGCAACTACACTGAATGCTACGGGGGTAAGGTACGTTTCGGAAACAATAATTACTCCTCTATTTTGGGATACGGAAGCATTATCCACAAAAATCTAACAATAGATGACATATCATACGTTGAAGGAGTATCCTACAACTTGTTTAGCATAGGCCAATTATGCGATAAAGGACTTAAGGTCATATTTAGCACTAACCAATGTAGGATTAACAATTCCCTAGGAGAAACACTACTCCTTGGAACAAGGAAATCAAATCTATACACTTTAGATTTGAAAACAATCAATCCTTCAGCTGAAATTTGCTTGATGACTAATTCATCACTTAATCAAAACCATCTTTGGCATCAAAGACTATCTCATTTAAACTTTCAAGCTATAAACAAGTTACAAAAAGATCAGTTAGCAATAGGTCTACCAAAGATAAAATTTCATAAAGATCACTTATGTCCTGCTTGTGAGATAGGAAAGATGAAAAAGTCATCACACAAAATCAAGCAATTTCCCTCCTCTTCCAAACCACTAGAATTAATTCATATGGATCTCTGCGGACCCATCCGAACTCAAAGTATAAGTGGTAGGAAGTATATTCTTGTCATTATCGATGATTTTTCACGCTATACATGGGTCAGATTTCTTCGTACAAAAGATGAAACAGCCGAACTAATTAAAACATTTGTGAAAATCACTCAGAATTTACTTCAGAGTACAATTCAAGTGATACGCACTGATAATGGGACAGAATTTAAGAATAAGGAATTAAAAATATTTTATGAATCCCTAGGTATTTCACAACAATTTTCAGCCCCTCGAACACCCGAACAAAACGGGGTAGTCGAAAGACGAAATAGGACTCTAGTAGAAGCTGCTCGCACTATGCTTATCTTCGCTAGTCTACCTCATTTCTTATGGGCCGAAGCTGTTAATACAGCATGTTTTACCCAAAATCGCACAACCATACACAAGCGATTTGGAAAAACACCATATGAATTAATAAATCATCGAGTTCCTAATATTTCCTTCCTCAAAGTCTTTGGGTGTCCTTGTTTTATCAAAATAGACAATGAGAGAAGTAAATTAGATCCAAAAGCTACAAAAGGAATTTTTGTAGGATATTCTTCCGAATCAAAAGCTTATAGGATTTATCGTCCAGATAAAAGATCCATAATAGAGAGTATCAATGTTACTTTTGAAGAAACATCACCCTCAATGGCTTTTGAACACAACGGTTCAAAACCCGTACTTCCACCCGTAATGGCTTCTAATCAAGACCGATTAGAACCCGTTCCTACAACGTCGATGACAAATAGTCATCATATTGCTGATTCTAAATCGCATTTAGAACAAGAAGCTTTATTTGAGTTAGATTCTCTATTTGAAAGCATATATAGAACTTCTTGTCCTTCTTCATCTCATGTACTTGAGGAAGACGAACCTTCTACGTCAAATGAATCTAATACTCCATCCACTAATAATTGTGAATCACACACTACTTCTTGTGAAGAAATTCCTCTTACCATTCCTATAATTCCTTTAGACTCTTCTGAAGAGCTTATTTCTTCAAACCCAAATGATTCATCCCTTGACAATAATAATACTCAAAATTTTACAGTACTTGAAAATAGTCAAGACTCCCCAAATATTCAAAATGAAGAACCTGTTGAAGAAATATCTACTTCCCTTACCCAAGAACCAAAATGGATAAGATCTCATCCGTCATCTCAAATTATAGGAGATGCATCCAATAGTGTACGAACAAGATCATCAACCGCAAATGAGTGTCTTTACTCTTGCTATCTTAGTCAAATAGAGCCGACCAAAACCTCCGAAGCTTTACAAGACTCAAATTGGGTAACAGCAATGCAAGAAGAGTTAAACCAATTTGAACGTTTAAAGGTTTGGACTCTAGTATCAAAACCATTAGGAAAAACTATTGTCGGCACTAGATGGATTTTTAAGAATAAGCGTGATGAAAATGGGATAATCATTCGGAATAAGGCTCGATTAGTGGCTAAAGGCTACAATCAACAAGAAGGGATAGATTACGATGAGACATATGCTCCCGTCGCTAGAATAGAAGCGATTCGACTTTTTCTTGCGTTTGCCGCACATAAGAATTTTGTCGTCTTTCAAATGGACGTTAAAACTGCTTTCTTAAATGGCATACTTCAAGAAGAAGTCTATGTATCCCAGCCTGACGGTTTTATAGATCCCAAGTATCCAAATCATGTCTATAAACTTGACAAAGCCTTATACGGCCTCAAACAAGCTCCTCGAGCATGGTATGAGGTTCTATCTAAATTCCTAGTTAATTCAGGATTTACTAGAGGCTCTATTGATACTACCTTATTCACAAAGCGACATGGTTCAGATTTACTGCTTATTCAAATTTATGTAGATGATATCATATTTGGGTCAACCAATCCTAGTCTTTGCAAAAGTTTGGCAAATTAATGACTACGAAATTTGAAATGAGTATGATGGGAGAGATGAATTTCTTTCTCGGGCTTCAAGTCAAACAACTCTCAAATGGAATTTTCATTAGCCAATCTAAATATATACATGACCTCCTTAAAAATATGATATGGAAAAATGTTCCCCTATGCCTACCCCTATGAGTACTACTTGTAAGCTAGATTCTGATCAATCAGGCAAATCTGTAGATAGTACTACTTATAGAGGAATCATAGGATCTCTTCTCTACCTTACATCTAGTAGACCAGATATAATGTTCTCCACATGCTTGTGTGCTAGATATCAATCGAATCCAAAGGAATCACATCAAGCTGCTGTGAAAAGGATACTTAGATATCTTAAGGGCACTCCGAATCTAGGACTTTGGTACCCAACTAACACTGATTTTAATCTAGTTGGATATACAGATGCTGACTTTGCAGGTTGTCGGATGGATAGAAAAAGCACTTCCGGAGCCGCTCAATTTCTAGGTGACAACCTAGTCAGTTGGTCATCTAAGAAGCAGAATTGTGTATCAACTTCTACGGCGGAGGCAGAATATGTTGCCGCCGCTAGTTGTTGTTCACAAATTCTGTGGATGAAGACGCAACTACGCGACTACGGGTTTGATTTACATAAAGTACCTATCTTCAGTGATTCTAAAAGTGCTATAGCTATTTCATGCAATCCTGTTCATCATTCACGTACTAAGCATATAGACTTACGTTATCATTTTCTTAAAGATCATGTGGAAAAAGGTAATATTGAACTTAATTTTGTTCCTACAGAATTGCAAATTGCTGATATTTTTACTAAACCTTTAGATGAAAAACGATTTCAATTCTTAGTAGCAAAATTAGGAATGCTCAATTTTTCCCACTAAAATATGATTAGCACTCTATATATTCTTGGTACTCATGCACATGTTACGGGGGAGTTCATGAAAATTTACTATGCATATTTTCCGGGGGAGTTCTTAATTTTCTTTAGTCTCTTAATGAGAAAATACTTTACTCTCAAACTGTTTGTTAAAATAAAAAAAAAAAAAAAACAAAAAAATTTTTTTTTCTGGACTCAATTGCAAGAGCACATAAATTCCTGACCTTCTACTGAATTTGACAGCGAAAAGGGATTAATTTTCCTGTTTTCAGCGAAAACCTTTTTAACAACGAAAAGTTTTTAAAATTTTACTTTCACCGTTTTCGCTAACATTCCCTTTTACTGTTCATCTTCTCTCTCAAATAACCCTAATTTTTTTTTCCTCTCTCTAATTTCGTCGATTTATCACCAAAATCAATCCAGCTTTCAGATATTCTCATCATTTACGTAAGCATTTCTGTTTTCATTATGCTAATTCGTCATTTGCTTACACTGTGTTTTTCATGATTTTGGTATGTCATCTCACTATTTTTTTGGGTTTAAATGCTCTCTCAAATGCTCTCTGTGCTGATCCACGACTCTGTTAGTTCACAAAATGCTTGAACCCTTATGATTTTACCGCTTTCATTATCTTCAATCGCTGTTTTCGCTGTTATTAAACAACAGATTTTCCCAGATTATGTGGCGAAAACCGTTCACTTTTCGCTAACTGTTCCAGCGAAAAGTTTTCATCAGCGAAAAGTTTTATAAGCCAAGATTTTTTTTAGCAAAACCTTTACTTTTCGCTAACTATTCAAGCGAAAAGTTTTATCAGCGAAAAGTTTTATAAGCCAAAATTTTTTAGCGAAAACCTTTCACTTTTCGCTAAACTATTCAAGCGAAAAGTTTTATCAAGCGAAAAGTTTTATCAGCGAAAAGTTTTATAAGCGAAATTATTTTTTTTAGCGAAAAACTTTCACTTTTCGCTAACTATTCAAGCGAAAAGTTTTATCAGCGAAAACTATTCAAGCAAAAAGTTTTATCAGCGAACTTTATTCTAAAAAAAAAAAAAAAAACTTTCATTTTTCGCTAACTATTCCAGCGAAAAGTACTTTTCAGCGACAACCTTTCAACTTCTCGCTACCTTTGTCTAGCGAAAACCTTTAATCAGCAAAAAGACTTTTCGCCACTTATGAAAGTTTTCGCCACCTCTTACACTTTTCGCTAAAAGACTTAGAATATTTTTCGTTGAGATATTATAAAACAGGGGATTACTCTTACAAAACAGAGTGCAAAACAGGGCTAAAACAGAGTAACTCATATCCTGAGTTGCGTGTATGATCATAACTAATGATCCTCATATTTTTTTTGCAGATCAATGTCAACCGTGGCATCTTACTTACATAATCGACCAAGCTGGTTAGAGATTAAGGACAACAATTTCCAACTCAACCCAAACACTTATAAAGGACCTGACCCAATCATCATATCCATCCTTAAAAATCATCCTTTATGGTCCTGCTTCAATAAAATAGCCACCATTCCAGTCGTATATCTCCAACAATTCTGGTCCGAAATGCATCCAAAATTCGATGACGAAGACAATTCTATGCATTTCGAGTCCTATCTCCATACCACCCGCATTATCATCAACAAAAATATTCTTCGCACTTTTCTTGATCTTCCACAACTTGAGCAGTTTGACCCCTTTTGCTCTGAACCTCAGATCCTTCAAGACATGATCCGTCTCGGACATGCCTCACCACTTACAAAGGTTCATGACTTCCAAACAAACAAACTGCCTCATCCTTGGAAGACTCTCTTCGGCCTCGTGAATAAATGTCTATCCCCTAAACACGCTGGCCTAGACAAATGCAACCTTTCAATTCTCCGCTTCTTCCACGGGATCGTATTCAACAAATCTTATGATTTTGCGGATCTCATCATGACCGAAATAGCCGACCAAATCCACACCAGAGACCGCACAAATAAACCAAAATACGTCCCTTTCGTTCGATGGTTCCCCGTCCTTATCAGAAGATTTATGGACTCCATCGAACGAATCCCAAACCAACAGCCATGTGAGGACTACACCTCGCCCATCATCAAGTACTTCCACAAGGCGAAGGTTGATCCAAATCTACGCCCGATGGTAATACCCGAGCATCTACTGCAGCTGGCGGACCCCACATTGGCTGCCTCTTACCGTTCATCCCTCCCTGCTCCCATGGATCAGCTCAACCCCGTTGATCCTAACCAAGGAGCTTCAAGCCATGTGAGTGAGAGTGAAACAGTCTTGAGTGAACAACTTCCAATCACCTCACAAACATTACCTAGGGCTACCCCAATAGGTGCAGGAACTGTCATTGACAGTTCCCGGGTAGAAGTCGTCACGACAAGCCCGATGACGCATGCACAACCAGCTGAAACCCACTCTTCTGTCTCCCAACAGACAGAAGTTTCACACATTCACGGGGAAGCGCATATGCTATCACTACCTCATTCTGAGGTAGGAGATATTGAAGTAGGTGGTACCCAGCCCCACACCACCGCCCCTCTTTTGATCACGTCGAGTGTAGTGTCCCCCACCCATATATTTTTCCCTTTTGTAAGGACACATACACCCCTTTCTACATCGGGCACCGACCCGATCGGAACTCTCGTAGAATCTTCCTTAATTGAGGAAATTCTAGGATCGGGAGGAAGTCCTGACATCGCCAACATCACAACAGCGATGACTTCAGGCCAACCTTCAGAATTTGTTTCCGAAGTGTTGTCAACGGTGAGCCCAAGTGGCCCCGGTCTTCCAGCAGGTCTTCGTGACCTTGCAACAACAGCCGAAGTGTTATCCATTGCGATACCACAATGTCAGGCTGGAAGTCCTGCTACACCGGTCCCTACGCAAGCCGTGACCGCAGGCCACATGGTGGAAACCTTCTCCACCATCGTGACAACGGAGCGCTTAAGTAGCCCCGGTAGGTTATCACCCTATGTAACTCAGTCGGCTCTAAATCGTCTCAAAAGCCGCCTGGTCCACCAATTTCGATCCGAAATTGCGGCCGCAATCGGGACGAAGGGTAAAGAACCGCAAAGCTCTGTGGTTCTGACTAAGTTACCTTCCTCTCCTTCTTCACCTCCACCCCACCTCATAAACCCAGCCACCGTTCCCATCCCAGAGCTCGTGGATATCCTTCTATCCCGGCTCCTCACTGAACCCTCTCTCACACCAGCCCTTGCTCAACTGGCAGACTGCATCCAATTCCCGCAGAACTGCCGTGCTGCTGCCCGAACCTTCAAAAGGCGTCATGACGATCGTGATTCCGACGATCGTCCTGCGGGGGAGAAACGTCAACGGACAGCAAGCACCAGCACACAACATGAGCAAGAAGCTGGACCTTCTTCTTCCCAACCTTCACAACAAACACCTCCACCACCACCAAATACCCAAACAAAAAACACCACCACCACAACTACATTACCTCCAACAACTCCCACAAAAGTCCAAAGATTCCTCCCTTCATCCATCCAGAGACCTCTCGCTCCTGAAGTCAGAGTGGATCCACACGAAGAAGTGGATCTATACATATCAACCGAGCGAAGAGTTTTGTCAGAGACTGTGGAAGAGGCTAAAGAACGCTTTGAAGCCATCAGAAAATTCATTCAAGACTCAACCACAGACATCTGCACTCTGGGAAGAGAAGAACTCCAGGATGGCGAGGATCACAACCAAGAACCACGGGAGCTTACGAATATTATCAATCAAAGGGTAGAAGACCCTGTTGAAGCAAGGAACGACGCTCCGTGGGAAAACATACGAATTTTGGTGCCTTTCCTGGAGGAAATCAGACAAAAAATGTTTCGAAGGGAGGACAAGATCAAGAATCTGGATGAGCTGAATCTTCGAGGGCTAGCTAATCTCACGGGTTTAAGACAGGCAGGACATGCATATATGCTTAGAAATATGTCTGCCATACCACGACGTGAGACGAACAAACAGAAGATAAGAAAGCCAAGGAGAAAATGAGAAACAAAGAGCCCTTGAATGACATTATCGAAGTGGAACATCACAATGTGGGCCGAACTCAGTATCCAGTATTCGAGATCGAAAGGCGAGATGGCTCGAAGGAAAAGGTGTCAGAAGCTGACTTGGACTTGCTTGAACCCAATGATGTCTACCAGATGTACTGCTGCTACAGAAAGTTTACGCTCAGACACTTTCGGTACAAGCTGGGATTCATTGCGCTAAAGAGATTCATGACAAGACAAGTCAAGTATTACACCGCTCAAGACTTTCAAATGGGCTTAGAGAACAATATGAAGAAAGTCAACCTGACAAAGCCTAACCTTCAAGGCACAGAACTTGAGAACTTTCCAATGTTCTATATATTCAATGATCCATACATGGGTGTCACCTACCGCAACCACGAAGGACAGCCTCGGATAATCCTCATGCCAGAATTGCACAAATTCTGCGATGGAACGATTAAGCATGTCCGAGACGGCCTTCTTCCAAAAGTGGCACCTCTGATTCTGATGGAAGCAACAGACGAACAGTTGGAAGATCAAATTCTCGCCCAAGACGCGATCGAGTTGCTTGAAGGACAACTCGATTTCAGGAGAATCCTAAGGCAGTATGAACACGCCCTAGGATTCAGAAAGAGCTTCTATCGAACCCAAAGGACGTGAGCTTTCAAGAATTGAACACACGGGGGAGATTGTTAGAATATGTATTTGTGTTCATTTTGAACTTTGTCCTTTGAGTTTGAATTTCCATTAGTTTAGGGACTTAATTGTAAATATACCCAAACTTGTAAGGGTATATAGAAGTCCCGCTTACAATTGACGTGTAACTCAATTCATTCAATTCAACAGAGTGTGAATAACAAAAAGATACCCAAAACTCTCTTCACACTCACTTCACTCACGCACTTCACAACAAGCACACAATCAAGCTTGAATCTCAGTCCAGTCGTTCCAATCACAGAAGATAAGGAAGGATTTGCGATAAAGCTTGAAGAATTCGCTGATCGATTGCCTCCAAACTATCCACTGCTGCTTCCGCGCGCTATCTAAGGTTGAGGTATGTCAAACCTAATTGTGTGTTAACTATATTTGAGTGAATCTGAGACCTACAACCCGACTATATTTGGGATTACCTAGCTTAATCGTTGACTTAGGAACCCATTTAGGAGCACACGGAAAGGATGTTTCATCGCAGGTGAATGTGTGTCTCGGAGAAGATTTAAAATTTCTATCCGAAGCCAGTCGCATGAGATGTTTCTCAGACTTAACATCGACTGGAAATTTTAGGTAGGGATAAGAACATAAAGAATTATAAGCATTGTTAGTACATGATATATTCTTCCTACTTGGAGAATTCACACGATTCACATCATAATGATGAGGAATAAGCATGGAAGTTCGCTTGCTTAAGCTTAGAACTTCTTCTTTGCATGCTTTCATTTTAAGAGGAATAGGAGAGGGAAAATCTTGAACATGTTCGACCTTAATTTTGAAAGACAATGACGATTTTCCTTTCTCCTTCCTAATCTTCTGTTCCTTGGAAGTGTTAAGCTTAACACTTTTACTTATCATTTCTGTGCCAGCCAAAGGTGATTTAGAATTCGTATTTGCTTTCGTCACCGTTGACTTAGAATTATTAGCAAAAGTCTTTTCACTTTTAGGAACATGAGCGTCGGTTTGAATTCCCTTATCCTGCTTAATAGAAGATATTTCTATGGAAAGATTATTTAGGACAAGTAAGGGCGGGGAATTTTTTAGATTTGAAACTGTTAGGAATATTTTATTGTGTTCAATTAATTATAATTATCTTTGTTGTGTATTTATAAAGATTCTCTTTATAAGAGGCTTAGTGTAATTGGGCTTTGTTAGGGGCCCAAGTATTATATACCGACTTGTGGTATAAATACTTGAACCCTAACACATAATAAAATGTGTATTGTGTGAAAATAGTCTAGAGAGAGAGAGAGCCACCCAACACTCTCAAGAACACACACACCCCACGTACACTAATTCTTCCTATCACAAACGTGGTTTAAATCGTTCCTATAGTTAGATTGTTTGGATAAATCGAAACCAACAAGTGGTATCAGAGCCAAACGCGTTAGGATTTGAGTGATTTTTCTGAAAATTTTGGGTTTTTCGTGTTCTTGAGCTCGAAATTTTCGACCCTTGTTCTTGAGATTTTGAGCTTATTTTACTGATTTTGCAAGCTCAAGAGCTAAATAGATTGTTTTCGAGTGATTTTAAGTGTTTACCCAACATTTTTCAGTTGATTTGAGTGAGATTTAGGTAGTAATCGCATAGAAAACTCGTCATATTTTCTGCAGATATGATTTTCGGGCAGATGAATGTAACAATGCCCAGATTTTCGGCTGATTCTACCCGATTTTCATTGATTTTCGGGTGACTCTGTTCGAAATTCGGCGTGTTTCTACCCGATTTTCGAAATTTTGCCTGATTTTCATCACCCGAATTTCCTGCACGGCGAAAATTAGTACTTACCCGATTTTCATCACCCGAATTTTCGTTTCAAATCTCGGCGATTTTTAAGTTTTCGGGCAGACCCGAATTCCGGCAGAGTAACCCGAATTTGCCCATTCTCGGCGATCGTCTGATTTTCGGACTGAATTATCCGTGTTAGGATTATTTTATTGTGTTCAATTAATTAGAATTATCTTTGTAGTTTATTTATAAAGATTATCATTAGAAGAGGCTTAGTGTAATTGGGCTTTGTTAGGGACCCAAGTATTATATACCAACTTGTGGTATAAATACTTGAACCCTAACACATAATAAAAAGTGTTTTGTGTGAAACTCATCTAGAGAGAGAGAGAGCCACCCAACCTCTCAAGAACACAACACCCCACGCCAAGCTTCGATTCTTCCCATCCAAATCGTGGTAAACTCGTTTTAATAATGTTTAGTTGGATATTCTAGGCCTTACAAGTGGTATCAGAGACACCAAAGAGACATAGAACATCGAGCACAACAAAGGGTAGAGGAAAGCACCCGAACCCACCAACACAGCCCCAGACAAGCGAAAACAAAGATATTCGAGTCCAAGTCTAGACAACAACAACAAGCCCCGAGCGAACAACGACGACAAAGCGTATCTTCTATTACTTCCGGTGCACACTCATATCAAAATCCGCACCAGATCATCGACAACTATTTCCTCGAGGAATCATGGACCAAACGTAGAGAGTTTGAAGCCGAGGCGAAATTCATAATTTTCCAACATCGCAAGACCTTCAAACAGTCTCTCAAAAATATCTATGTGTTAGGCGAAAGCCGTGGATAGACAGCTGGATTTGGCAGCACCATGGATCGAGGACACGTGTCAAAAGATCTGAAGGAGGCCGGATAGAATGAAGACGCTTGATCAACTAAATATGAGGGGGCTATCAAAGTTGAGGCGGAGCGACAAAACAAGTAACTCATGGATTCTCCGTGTGCCGGCACGTGCGGAAGACCAAAAGAACTTGTTCAAAGAAAAGTCGCCCCCTTTTCAACAAGAGTACAAGTATACGAAAAGGACCTAGGTAGTATCAGATACCTAGAGTTCAAGGTGATTTGGTACGATGGTACGTGAAACCTCAACAAGAAGAACGAGAAAAGGCTACTCAAGATGTCTGAGATTCCAAAATTCTGCGATGGTACGTTAAAACTGATCAGCGAAATGATCACAAAAATCGAAGACGAGTATCGCAAACTTTCTACACAGACAGAGCAGCAAAGCACTCACATGAATCTCCTACGGGTTTCATGAGCTTGTTCTACAGGCAGAGGAGAAGATAGAGCCGTGCCACATCACTCAAAGACTTAAAGACAAAAGA
This sequence comes from Lindernia subracemosa, assembly GCA_028392965.1. Classification (NCBI taxonomy): domain Eukaryota; kingdom Viridiplantae; phylum Streptophyta; class Magnoliopsida; order Lamiales; family Linderniaceae; genus Vandellia; species Vandellia subracemosa. The sequence continues at coordinate 767,145 of JAQPCC010000092.1, read as the reverse complement.
TGAAGAACACAAAGGGGGAGAATGTTAGGAATATTTTTAGTTGTGTTCTTTTAGTCTTTTGGGTCTTTGTATACTTGAAATATTTATTTGTATTGTTGTTTTAGACTTAGACTCATTATATTAGATGTTTAGTTTGTCTAGGGACCAAAAGTGTAATTATGCCAAAATATTGGCATAAAAGTGGGTTAGGGCTTCCACTTGTAATAATCCTTCAATCAAAAAAGAAATTCCCACTTCTTGCAAAGGGCAGCCGCCACCTCTCTCTCTCTCTCACTGTTCTATCAACGAAAACCATCCAAAGGAGAGAAGAGAGCAAAATCCTTAGATAAATCGAGGATTGCTGGGTTTTGGTGACACACAAGTGGTATCAGAGCCACCGTGTTAACGAGTATGGTAACTAAACGGATTTTTGGTTCGAGTTTTACAGGTTTTGCTGCCATTTTTTTTAAACTCATTTTCGAACTGTTGAACACCTTGAACTGCATTTTTAGCTTCGATTTTTGGGTTTAAGCTGGAGTTTTGAGTGTTCCTAAACTGGTCTTGATCTTTTGAACTCAAAAGAAGTTGTTTCCAGCAGTTTTAAGAAGTTTTTAAGCCATTTTCATACCTAGATTTACGTTTTCGATACTAGAACTCGAGTTTTCGGTACTACTGTTCATCCGAAAAGTTTTCGATAAAAAAAAAAAAACTTTTCGGTACTGTTTTCGGCGCTACAGTACCTTTTCGCGGCTACAGTAGTTTTCGTTACTACTGTTCACCCGAAAACTTTCGAAAAAATAAAAAATAAAAAATAAAAAATAAAAAAAAATTTCGGTGTTACAGTAGTTTTCGGTACTACTGTTCATGCGCAGAAGTTTTCGGTGCTACTGTCCATCCGAAAACTTAAAAAAAAAAAAAAAAAAAAAAAAGAAAAGTTTTCTGTGCTACAGTAGTTTTCGGTACTACTGTTCATGCGCAAAAGTTTTCGGTGCTACAGTAGTTTTCGGTACTACTGCTCATCCGAAAACTTAAAAAAAAAAAAAAAAAAAAAAAAATTTCTTTTCGGTACTGTTCAACCGAAAAGTTTTCGGTATAAGACTTTTCGGTACTGTTCATGTACTGTTCATCCGAAAAGTTTTCAAAATAATAATAATAAAAATAATAATAATAAAAATAATAATAATAAAAAAAAAATCGGGTACAAACTTTTCGGGTCAGTACTGTTTAACCGAGGGTTATCTACTTCATAGAAAGTTTTCGGTATTACTCTTACAAGTTTTCACAAATGATTTTAAAAAGTTTTCGGTATTTAACTGTTTCAGTTTCATAAAAGTTTTCGATATTCTTACAAAAGTTCTCGGCATACATGTGACACTCGAAACTCAAAAGTTCTCGGGTCAGGCTATAAAACGTTTTGGTACAAAAAGGTTTTCGGAATTCACCTTAGGAACTTTTCGGCATTTCACTGTTTCGAAATTTTTAAGAAGTGCTATCTCTTTACGAAATTTTTTTTCTTCTTTGCGAAAACTTACACTTTGAAAATTCTCTCTGAGCAAAAGTTAGAACTTTTCGGTATAAAACTTCTCGGCAACAATAGTTAGATTCTTTATTTTAACTGCTCGAACCAAAATAATTTTAAACCTACTCAACTAACACGTTGATCCAAGCCTAGCAACCCTCATGAACTAGAAAATTAAAAAAATATGGATGCTTCAAGAAGACAAGTGGAGAACTTCGCTTCATCTGACTCAGAGGTAAACTCTACAGACTTGGAAAATGAACTCATTTAGTGTATCTTTGCTTTGAAAGAACATAACAAAGATATTGATAAGGGCAAAAAGGCCCGAAGGATCCCAAGCAAAGAGTGAGTGTGATCTAAGTAGCCATCAAAAGGAGGAAATCCTTAAGATGCTGCTGAAAGAGGCACACGAAATCATTGATTGTTTATCATCTAGGGTAGCAAAATATGATTTTTAAATTATTGAGCTTACTAAAGAATTGTCTACCAGTGAACTGAACAAGAGTAAAACAGTCAATGAGTTAAAGTCTAAGCTAGAAAACAATCAACGTGTCCTTGTCAAAACCTCATAGAAAAGGGGTGTGAAATGACACGTTCGATTAATACTGAAGAAAAGGTCTCGAAATTGGAATCTCAAGGTGTACATCTTGAGACCCAAATTAGAGATCTAATCAAAAGCCTAGATACCTCTGAGTGTGAGCGAAGTGCGTGGTCTGCAAAATATAATTGGCTCTATGAGGAACGAGTGAAATTACTCTCCAAAATTCAATTATTGGAGGACAATCTCTCATATAGAGCAAATTAGTTTAATAATTCTCTAACTGCCGAGACAAGTGCTTCCGCTCCATATATTCCGGCAATTACTGAGAAATTTGCAGACCGCAGCATAACTTTGGAGTCTGAACGACAAAGTTTTGCAGCTGAAAGGAGAGCTTTAATAGAACAAAATAGGCAACTTCTTGATAAGATTTCCGAGATGAAGAATCTTTCAGCAACTAAGAAAACTCCAAAGTCCATGTTGGAAGTATTTTATAGTGTTCAATAATCAAGTTATCTTTATCTAGGGACTTAATTATATTTTATGTAAATATAGGGACTAAAGTGTAAATATACCAAAGTATGCTTTGGTATATATAGGGCAAGTGTGTGTAAAATACATACGACTTGAGTTTAGCTTTCTCTCACTAGAAAAACTCTCTCATCACTATCTAAGCTAGGGTTAATTGTAGAGAGAGAAAGAGGATAATTAGAGAGAAAGTGTGTGATTAATGAAGATTTGATTGAATATTACCCAAATGCTTCCGCTCAATCTTGTTCAAGGTAATTTCGATTAAATCTATGCTCGAGTTCTTCGTTGGATGATAAGAACGGACCTAACAATTGGTATCAGAGCCAAAAATCGTGTGAGTTGATCAATTTTTTATTGCTGAAATTCAAGTTTTCGTATGATGTGTTCGCGCCATTTCATCTTTTTCGCATGACTATATGATTTTCGTATGCTATTTTGATTGCTGTTTTCACATGATTCTGAACGAAATCTATTTGCGAATCATTTGATATGTATTAATTGCAATTATTTTCGATTAATTGAGCTTAATTTTCAAATCTGCGATCGAACTTTTTTTTCTCTTCAAAGTGTTCTTCGCTGAAATTGAAAAATTGTGCTATATTTTGGTGTCGATCGTGTTAATCGAGTGTTTTCAGTGATTGCCCAACATATTTCGATCGATTAACTGTGCTTAAAGTGATAATTTGAGTGTTATTTGAAGATTTCGAATATAAAATCGCGTTTTCGCACCACTCATAGTGTTTTCGTATCAAGCTTTATATTCGAATCACCCTATTTTCGTATCAGTTTTCACGTTGACCAAGTTTTCGTATCTCACACATTCACTTATTTTTCGCATTGACTTTCTTTTTTTTCGTATACTGTAGCTTACGAAAAAGTTTGTTTTCGTACTAAATCATCTTTGATACGAAAAACCTGACTTTCGTGCGAAAAACATTTGTGTACGAAAACTATAATATGCAAACGCACGAAAAAGCTTAGATACGAAAACGTATTCAATACGAAAGAGTATGTATACGAAAATTATTTCTCTCGTACGAAAAGGACTTTGATATGAAAAACATTATTTTGTCGAACGAAAAAAAAAATTCATACGAAAAAAAACTTTTGAGTTTTACTTTCGTACGAAAAACAAATTTTTTGGTTCCATACGAAAAATATTTGTTAAAAGTTTTCGAACGCTACAGTGACTAAAACATTTATCATACGAAAACCTATACGAAAACTTGCACAAATGAGAGAGATTTTCGGAACACAAAATTTTCGATAGTTTTAGGTAGCAAAAAAGTCCTAAAATTTTAAATTTTTAGCTACGAGATTTTTTGCGTACCTGCTTCAAAAAGGTTCCCGGTTCATACGAAAAAAAAATTTTTGGGTAACAATTTTTTTTGGACTGGTAAAATTTTTCGGTACAAAAATTATTCTCGGTATGAGTTTTTTTCTTTTCTAATCATTTCAAAAGTTTTTTTTGATACCTAAACTTCTGACAACTTAATCATTCGAAAATCTATTCGAACACATTGATCCAAAATTTAATATCAATTCAAAAACACGATAACGATAAAAAACATCCAACCCAGAAAGTAAATATGGAAGCCAACTACTTGATAAAAATCAAAGAATTAGAAGCTAAGCTAGAAAATAATTACAACTGCTTAGTTAAGAGTCTAGAAGAAAAATCTATTCTTAAAAATAAACTAACAATAGAACAAGAAAGGCTGACGAGCTTAAAGACAATGGTCGCACAACAAGAATCAACTATAAGCGAACTTACAAAAGATTTATCTACATGTAGAGACGAAAAAATAAATAGTGCAGCCCAAAATAAAAGTCTTCTTGAACAAAGAAATCAATTATATTAAAAAATTAAAGAATTAGAAGATGTTCTAGCTAAACGAGGACAAACTGAGCAACGCGAAATAAAAGAAACTATATTGTCTCTAAATAAGTCGACTCAAACAATTGAGTCCGTGCCAAACAGGGAACATTCTATACAATCAACAAAACCAAACTCTAAAGATCGTGATATTCTAGAAAATGAACGCAAAATTGTTGAATTACATTCTCTTCTGGAATCAGAACGTAAAGAGTATCGAGCAAAAATGGATAAGCTTTTAAAGGAGAATTCATTTCTCAAATATTCCTTAGAAAAGGGCACAACTACAACCATTATCCTGTAAAACCTGAACCTTTAAACGATATATCTTCTAAACAGGATCAGAAAACTCAAATGACTAAACCTTTAAAGCAGGAAAGAATAGAGCAAGACGATTTATTTTCTATTACAATAAACAAAATTGTTCCTAACTCTATTCTTCCTCCAAAAATTCCTAAAGTCATTCCAAAGATAAAGCAAGAAGCTACTAAAGCTAAAACAGACAATAATTACACATTCTTTATTAAAACTGAAACGTCCAAAAGTAATAATTGTCTTAACAAAAGTAGCTCATTTAGTACACATTACAAAGTGAATGATGTGAGTCTAGAAGGTAGGAAATACGACACTTCTATACTTAATGCTATTGATTCTATAAGCTCGTATTCCTCTCTCAAGTACCCGGTCAAAGTCAAATCCGAATTACATCTTAAGCGACTGGCGAAAGAGAAAATTTTCTCTTCTACAAAAAGACACACATTCACCGATGCTGAAAAGTTAAATTTCAAAAAGGTACAACAAATTTGGAAACCTAAGCTACAAATGGAAATAAGTAGTCCTCGACAAATGTGGATTCCTATGACTGCTTTATGTAATAATTTTGCTTTCAAATTTGAACCTTATATGCATAATTGTTTCACTGCTAATAAGGGAGGACCCGTCCAAAAATGGGTACCAAAGTCCCGATAATTTGTTTTTGCAGGATCCCGATCGTACATGGTAAATAGACGACGATTGCTCCACATGTATGGTCGGTATGCGATGATGAGCAGTCGCACAAGACCCCGACACGTGTGGTATTCGGTTTGCTCCACACATGTGATCGGTATGTGACGTGAGCAAAACACCAAATCAAGACTATTCCAAAGCTCTTGATTTGACATTGTTTCTATTTTTATTTTAAAAAAAAAAAAAGGGGCCATAAAAAAAAAAAAAGGACATAAAAAAAAGAAAAAGAAGGCCATTACAAAAAAAAAAAATAAGGCCATAAAAAAAAAAAAAAAAAAAGGCCATTAAAAAAAAAAGAAAAATAAGGCCACAAAAAAAAATAATAATAAAAATAAGGCCATAAAAAAAATAAAAAATAAATAAGGCCATAAAAAAAAAAAAAAGGGAGTGGATAGAAAAGGTGCAAGAGTTTCAAAAGAGCGTATTACCATAGTTTATTGTAAAAAGCGCATATGTTTTAGGGGAAGTAATACTCATAAGCGCAATATCAAAAAGGCGCGAAATGTTCAAAAGGGGAGTGTGCTTCAATCACAAAAGGCGCATAAATTGAAGGAAAGTAATAGGCAAAAATCTACAAGAGCGCACAACTTTAGGGGGAGCAAGGGCATCATATTAGAAATAGCGCAACTGTTTAGGGGGAGTGTTACAATGAAAAGGCGCTAGAGCTTAAGGGAAGAATGTCCTGAATACAAACTTCATGCTTTTAAGAGGGAGTGCTACCTAAATGTCAATAAAATGCATGGACACAAAAAAGTTGTTCACATACCTATTCCAAAGGTTCAGTCGACCCAACTGATCCTAACCCAGGAACAAACCCCGAGTGTATGTGAGGGTATTGAGCGTATCACGATGACATCCTTACAACTCAACCACAAACTATCCGGGCCATAACCATATATGTACAGGACTGATTTATCAGATCCCGGGTAGAAGCCGCTTCATCTGGTCCAAAGGCGCATGCACGACCCTTCCTAGCTACTCATTTGTCTCCCAAAAGACATATGTTTCAATATCTCACGGGGAACCTCATATGCTATCACCGTTTCATTTGGAAACGGGAGATATTGAACTAAGTGGTCCACAGCCCCATACCACGACTTTCTTGAACACGTAAATGTCTAGTGTGTCCTCATCGCCTAAATGTTTTCCACTTTTCTAGGACACATACATTCTTTTACACACATATTGCTGGTCTACGTGACCTTGCCAGAACTTCTATAGACGCATCATTAAATGATGTGCTTCTATGATCAGAAGGAAGTTCTGCCGTTGCAACATCAAAACAACAACGGTAGCAGGCCATCTTCTGGAGCACGACTCTAGAATGATGTCAACGGGTTACCTATGTGACCTCGTAGTCCCTTCAAATGCAAGTCTGTGTGACTTTGCATCAACGACCAAGAGTGACATCGAGGGATGTTTCACGATGATTGGTCATCTGTCCCGTTTTCAGGTATTTCATCCGGAATTCAACGCCAACACGTTCAGCGTACACATGATCACCTTGATCACACAGCATGACGATACAAATGAATCGCCATGAGGGGGAGAAGTATATCAAGGAGGCCAAGCACGTGAACTCAAGAAGCCAAGCTTTCAACGCACGTGCTGAGCCACAACAAACAAGACCTCTCTCCATGGTTCGAGCAAACACGACAAGTCAATGCTGATGATCCGCGCGACTCTGATATATACAAGAAGGTGACGAATATTCAAGTTGCAAAGAAGAAAATAAGGGTGCATGTAGATATGGGGAGACTGAAGATTCTCCAGACGCTCACAGATATTTCTTCAAACAGCAACAAAGACCGTGTCAAATCAACAGTTGAGCACAAAGGGGGAGATTGTTGGAAATTATTCTGTTGTGTTCAACTGATGATGTAGACTGAAGATTCGAGAGACAAAGACAACCGAAGCTTCAATTATAATTGAACACTAAGGGGGAGATTGTTGGAAGTATTTTATAGTGTTCAATAATCAAGTTATCTTTGTCTAGGGACTTAATTATATTTTATGTAAATATAGGGACTAAAGTGTAAATATACCAAAGTATGCTTTGGTATATATAGGGCAAGTGTGTGTAAAATACATACGACTTGAGTTTAGCTTTCTCTCACTAGAAAAACTCTCTCATCACTATCTAAGCTAGGGTTAATTGTAGAGAGAGAAAGAGGATAATTAGAGAGAAAGTGTGTGATTAATGAAGATTTGATTGAATATTACTCAAATGCTTCCGCTCAATCTTGTTCAAGGTAATTTCGATTAAATCTATGCTCGAGTTCTTCGTTGGATGATAAAAACGGACCTAACAGTTCATTTAGATAGAGTGTTTTTAACTCCAAAACGGGAGGAAATGGACGAGGAAGAATTCCTTTTAAAGAAGAACGCGTTGTCTTCTAAGTCCACTACTTCAAATTTTTTTTTGAAAAACACTCCGAGCTTTCAACGCCTTCTCCCTGCGACTTTCAAGTGATTAATTCTTTTCAGGGAGAAGATCTTTTAAACAAGAACACGACTATTGCCATGACTCTTCTTTTTCAAAACTTTTATTTGAAAGCAATAGTCGTGATGAAAATATTGAAAATTTTGAAATTCTTCATCCTTCTTCTCACTCGTTTAACAAATTTGATCACTCACGAAGAAGTGATAAAAAGACTGCATTACAACGCATCGTTCCTAGATCAAACTCACTGTCTTCACACTCGGCCAAACAAAACGACATGTGGATTCCTATGAATACACAAAGGCAAGTGTGGATGCCTAAATCAAAGACTCCCGTAAAGGTTGACGTCAAATTTGATTTGGTCTCCTCATCTAGAATGTGCATTTATACTAACAACGATAAAGGACCCACTCAAAAATGGGTACCAAAAACTTAGTTGTTTTGCAGTCCCATCATGTGTGGTAACAGAGGTTGCTCCACATGCATGGTGGGTATGAGATGACGAGCAACCGCAAGGCTCCCGGATACAACAGTTCGGGACCCGTCCGTTCACGATGAAGGCTTCTACACGAAAGCGGTGTAGGACCCGAGCCTACTCTAGCAAAGCTTCTAAACATGTCAGTTCAGAACCTGGTCTGGTAACGTATATATTATTTTATTTTAAATAAATAAAAGTTTTAAAATAAAGCTCAAGTGGAGGGTATGAATTTCCTTTTTCGAGATATGCTTTAACGTAGGGGGAGAAACCTCGATTATGTGCCTCTAGAAAATTTATAAGAGTTTTAAAATAATATTTCTTAAAACTCGGGGACATTAATCGAGGGGGAGTAAAATTAACCTCAAAATATTGTTGGGGAGCATTATTTTGAAAAGTTTTAAAATATTGAGGGGGAGCAAGACCGAATTTAAAATTCGAACTTTTCATTCAGGGGGAGTTTTCGAAATTATAGTGAATTATTTTTAAAAAAAAAAATTCCCTATATGTTTTAAATAATTTTGAGTCTTGCCACCTTTCAAAAATTAATACTGAAAAATTTTGCACTTCAAATCTCGCAGTTACACATATTTCATGTTTAAAATGTTTTCGTAACTGTAACATTTAAAGTTTTCGGTATTTTCACAACACAAAGGTATATTCTAATTTTGCGTATGAAAAAAAATATTTCCGATAAATTTAAAATTGCATACGCATACGAGTTGAATTGAAAAATACCTTTTTCACAGTGGTACATTTTAAATATGCATTTTTCAAAACTTTAAAATTCAAAATGCATATTGCACATGGAATTGAAAAAGATACCATTTTAACGAAGGCCGATTTGAATTTCACAAAGCGCATAAATTTCTAAGGAGTCAGACTTCATATTCTTTACTCTTGCTTTTCACAGGAAGTAAGACTTATTCTCACTCGCGCTTACATTTAAGGGTAGTCGGTCTTCCTATACTTTTCTGATTTTAGTTAGGGGAGTGGAAAAAGAGCGCAAACAGTTTAAAAGAGCGTATTACTTAAAAAAAGGGAGAGAGAGCGCATACACTTCAGGGGGAGTGATAGTCATTAGCGCAATAGGCGCATATAAAGGGGAGTATCACATCCATCATAAGGCGCCTGATTTGAAGGGTAGTACTATGAAATTTCTCAAAAAGCGCATAAATTTGGGGGGAGTAAAGACATGGTATTAAGAATAGCGCAACTGTATAGAGGGAGTGATACCTAAATAGCGCCTAAGCTTCAAAGAGAGTGTCTTACACAACTTCATGCTTTGAGGGGGAGTGTCATCTTAGGAAATTAGTGCATGGACAACAATGAGTTGTTCACATACTTGTTCCATGGTTCAGTAAATCCCAACTGCACCTATCCCAGGAATAACCCCGAGTGTATGTGAGGGTATTTGAGCTCATCACGATGAAATCTTTACAACTCAACCACAAACTATCCGAACCACAACCAATATAGGTACATGACTGATTTTTTCAGATCCCGGGTAGAAGACGCCTCATAAGGTCCAAAGGCGCATGCACAACCCTTCCTAGCTACTCATTTGTCTCCCTAAAGATAAGTGTTTCAATATCTCACGGGGAACCGCATATGCTATCACCGTTTCATTCGGAGGCGGGAGATATTGAACTCAGTGGTCCACAGCCCCATACCACGTATTTTTTGAGCACTTTAACGTCTAGTGTGTCCTCATTGCCTAAATGTTTTCCATTTTTCTAGGACACATACATTATTTTATACACACAGTGCAGGTCTACGCGACCATGCCAGAACTTCTGTAGACGCATCTTTTATTGATGTGCTTCTATGATCAGAAGGAAGTCCTGCCGTTGCAACATCAATTACAACAACGGTATCAGGCCATCTTCTGGAGCACGACTCTAGAACGATGTCAACGGGAAGCCTAAGTGGCCCCGGTTTTACACCTCTCCCAGTAAGTCTGTGTGATTTACCATCAACGACCAGAGTGTCTACCCAAATGGGTGGATTACGAGGACCGGTCGGAAGTCTTGAACCAAGTTCAAGCCACACTTCGTGTGCAAACGGAGCGCCTTAGTGGCCCCGGAGGTGATACCCGCTTTGTGACGGAGGAGCGCTTCAACCAAGCCCTGGAGTCCGTCGCCACAAAATTTAAAGAAGATATTATGGTGGCCGTTCGGGACAACATGACGAACCCAGTCGAAGACACACTCTCCTCCGTTCCTGAGCAAACGCCCAACCATCTCCACCACCCTATCCACCTCGATCTTTCTCATCCACAAACTACTCAAGCCACTCCACCACCACCATTTCACCTCTGGTACTTCAAACGGAACCTGCTCCACATATCCCACATCCCCGAACATTAGCTCGCTTTAGATCCCGACCATACCTCTTCACGAGCTACAACTTGCTTCCTCATGCGGTTGAAGACTGTCGACACTTTAACGGAGGGTCAACAACTGATTCTCGAATACCTCTGCAGTCTCAACGGCCCCAGGAGAACGGATCTATCAGACATGTGCCAAGATGATCATCCCTCTTCAAAAGAAGACACGACGACCGTGATGACGACCGTCGTGAGGGGGAGAAGAGACATAGAACACCGAGCACAACAAAGGGTAGAGGAAAGCACCCAAACCCACCAACACAGCCCCAGACAAGCGAAAACAAAGATATTCGAGTCCAAGTCTAGACAACAACAACAAGCCCCGAGCGAACAACGACGACAAAGCGTATCTTCTATTACTTCCGGTGCACACTCATATCAAAATCCGCACCAGATCATCGACAACTATATCCTCGAGGAATCATGGACCAAACGTAGAGAGTTTGAAGCTGAGGCGAAATTCATAATTTTCCAACATCGCAAGACCTTCAAACAGTCTCTCAAAAATATCTATGTGTTAGGCGAAGCCGTGGATAGACAGCTGGATTTGGCAGCACCATGGATCGAGGACACGTGTCAAAAGATCTGAAGGAGGCCGGATAGAATGAAGACGCTTGATCAACTAAATATGAGGGGGCTATCAAAGTTGAGGCGGAGCGACAAAACAAGTAACTCATGGATTCTCCGTGTGCCGGCACGTGCGGAAGACCAAAAGAACTTGTTCAAAGAAAAGTCGCCCCCTTTTCAACAAGAGTACAAGTATACGAAAAGGACCTAGGTAGTATCAGATACCTAGAGTTCAAGGTGATTTGGTACGATGGTACGTGAAACCTCAACAAGAAGAACGAGAAAAGGCTACTCAAGATGTCTGAGATTCCAAAATTCTGCGATGGTATGTTAAAACTGATCAGCGAAAGGATCACAAAAATCGAAGACGACTATCGCAAACTTTCTACACAGACAGAGCAGCAAAGCACTCACATGAATCTCCTATGGGTTTCATGAGCTTGTTGTACAGGCAGAGGAGAAGATAGAGCCGTGCCACATCACTCAAAGACTTAAAGACAAAAGATGAAGAACACAAAGGGGGAGAATGTTAGGAATATTTTTAGTTGTGTTCTTTTAGTCTTTTGGGCCTTTGTATACTTGAAATATTTATTTGTATTGTTGTTTTAGACTTAGACTCATTATATTAGATGTTTAGTTTGTCTAGGGACCAAAAGTGTAATTATGCCAAAATATTGGCATAAAAGTGGGTTAGGGCTTCCACTTGTAGTAATCCTTCAATCAAAAAAGAAATTCCCACTTCTTGCAAAGGGCAGCCGCCACCTCTCTCTCTCTCTCACTGTTCTATCAACAAAAACCATCCAAAGGAGAGAAGAGAGCAAAATCCTTAGATAAATCGAGGGTTGTTGGGTTTTGGTGACACACAATCCGAATTCGGGCAAATCATCCGAATCAGTCTCTCGAATTTCTACCTACCCGAAAATTCTTAGTACCCGATTTTCCAATCATACCTCTTAAGATTTTCGGTCAAAGTCTTCACCCGAGAAGTCACTCACTCTTTCAAAAATTACACTTAGAGGTTTTCGATCACCCAAAATTTTTCGGCCCCCCCTCGAACCAAAAATGCTTTAAGTAGCAAAAAAAAATAAAATCAGACAATAGGCATAGTCCAATAGGCAATAGGCATAGTCACTCACGTTTTTGGAGGAAAATGTTTTATACATCATTTGATAGAGAAAAATTTTCTGAGTCCAATCGGCATAGTCTATTTTAAACTTTTTTCGAAATTTTTCAAAATAAATTTTCCGGGCCCAAAATTTTCTGTATAGAAAATTTTTTCGTCAATTTTTTAAGGCAAATCCACTATACGCGTCAACGATCACGTATCCAACAATCAACTTAGGTCATTTTAGGCATATTATAGAAAACGTTTTGGTAATTTTCCCGAAGTTTTCGAAATCATTCCAAAATTTTTAGGTATATACCAAAACATTTCGACACTTTATCTTCGATACTTCACTATACCTTTTTGATAAAACCAAACTTTTCGGAACTGAATTTCCAAAAGCCAAATTTTTAATATTTAAATTTAAAAAAAAAATGGATGCTCAAGCTAGAAAAATTGAGGAATTAGAAACAAGATTTGCTAATAATTACTCTGTGTTGCTTAAGCAACAGGAAGATCTAGCTTTCGCTAATGAATATTTGGCTAACACAAAGTCAAAGATCATTAGCTTAGAAACTAAGTTAGAAATTAATGAAAAGAATGTCTGCGATATAACGAAAAGATTACATTCTTGCGAAGATGATCGAAATAGTGTCTCATCAAAATATCAGATAATCTTAGAGGAACGACGTATGCTTTACTCTCAGATTGAAATTTTAGAGAACGCCAGTGCAAAAAGAAATCAAGCAGATAAAAATCTCTCTTCTAACTTAGTGTCTTTAAGGGAAAATAATTTACATTCTAATAAACCTACTTCTTGTTGGGAAATTTCTGAGGTTGCTAGTAAAATTGCAGAATTGAACGCAACCTTGGAATCAGAAAGAGTAGGTTTTCGAGCGGAAAAGAAAAAGCTTTTAGAGGAGATTTTATATCTCAAAAATTCCCCGTCTTTACCTGTTTCCAATGATCTTTGAAAAGATACATCTTCCTCGAAACAGGTGAAGAAAAGCATCCTTGTTCCTAAAACTGAGAAAGCTTTTACTAATAATTCTAAGTCAACTTTGAGTGGCGCAGAAACGAAAAGTAAAAGCAATACGCGTAAAAATGCTAATGTTAGGATCATTTTCTAGTGTTCATCATATATATTGTACTGATGTATTTCTTATTGGGTAAGTTTATTAATGAGTTTGCTAGTTGGGGGCACTCTTGTATTTATACCAAAGTATGTTTGGTATAAATAGTGGGCTAGGGCTTATTTTAATGTAACACTTCCCATTTGAATAAAGAATCTATATTGAGCTAAACCTAGAAAAGTGTGAACTCTCTCTCTACCCTTAATAGCCGCCACCTTCACATAAAACACGCACAAACACACACTCGAAGGTGTGCACTATTCCATTGAGTTTGAGAGCTCTTGCTTGGATTAGGGACCTACAAGTGGTATCAGAGCCACCGTGAGGTTTGGGTGGAAGTGTGCTAACGTCATTGGATCGATTTTTACATGTTTTTGGTGTTGAAGATTCAGAAACCCATTTTTAAGCTTTTCGCAACATGAACTTCGCGTTTTTGCTTCGTTTTGGGTTTTAACTGCTGTTTTTGTTGTTGTTCTGTGTCGATTCTATCATTCCAGCTCATCGCCCAGTAGTTTCCAACACTTTTCTGCATTCTCTAAGCTTTTCGACTCTCAAAATCTACGTTTTCGGTACCAGAACCGTGCTTTTCGGTACAAGAACACGCTTAATTCTGCAGGAAAAGTTTTCGGCACTGAGGTTTTCGCAGCTACAGTGCCTCCAGAAGTTTTCGCAATCCAAAAGTTTTCGGCACTGAAGTCTTCGCCGCTACAGTGCTCTCCAAAGTTTTCGCAATCTTAAAAGTTTTCGGCACTGAAGTCTTCGCCGCTACAGTGTCATCAAAAACTTTTCGATATCTCAAAGTTTTCGGTGCCATAAAGTTTTCGGTATCTTAAAGTTTTCGGAATCCAAAAGTTTTCGGCACTGAAGTCTTCGCCGCTACAGTGCTCTCCAAAGTTTTCGCAATCTTAAAAGTTTTCGGCACTGAAGTCTTCGCCGCTACAGTGTCATTAAAAACTTTTCGGTATCTCAAAGTTTTCGGTGCCACAAAGTTTTCGGTATCTTAAAGTTTTCGGCATCCAAAAGTTTTCGGCATTTCTAACTTCTCGGACCAGCAAACGTTTTGGTACTCTGTCTTTTCCCGAAAACTCATTTTAAAACGAAAACTCCCTTACGAAAACATAAAACTTTTCGGACTCAGAAACTTTTCGGCAACAATCTTCAACTTTATTCTTCAATTCAAGCACTCTCGATCCAAAGACAATTTAAAAAAAAAAAAAAAAAAAAAAAAAAAAAAAAAAACCCCACCCAATACATCACGCGTTCCACTTCAAGCAAATCTCGCTCACACCTTATTACAACAGAAAATGGACGCACATAGCATGGGAAGCGACATGAGGCCACCTGTTCTTAGACAGGGCGAATACTCTATATGGAGAGTCAGGTTCATCACGTTCATAGAGACGAAAGACCAAGCTGAGAATCTGCTCGAATCCATCAATCAAGGTCCAGCCCAATTCTGGTTAATTGTCCCAGCTGCCCCAAACAACAATCCACCGATAGAAGAGTTGCGTACTCTTAAGACATCGGATCAGCTCACGGAAGAGGAGAGAATCCGCCAAAAGGCCGATCAACTTGCCAAGTCTTACCTTATGCAGGCCATCCCCAATGAAATCTACATTCAAATTAACAGTGCCAAAACGGCAAAGGAAATGTGGGATGCTCTTGACGTACTCATGCAAGGAACTGATGTTAGTGTGATGACCAGAATCACAAACACCTACACTGCTTATGATCTATTCAAAGCAAGAAAAGGAGAGTCCCTGCTGGAGACTTATCAAAGATTTGTCATCATACTCAACGAGCTGAAGATTGCTGGGGTTACCAAGGGACAATTGGAAATAAATGTCAAGTTCCTAAACTCACTTCTCCCAGGATGGGACCAAACTGCCATACTTATGAGGCAGATGAAGGACTTGACCCAGATCAACATCCACACACTCTTTGATAACCTCAACCAGTACGCAAGATGCATTCCAGGGGAAAGAGAGGTGACTAGAGATATGGGGATGGAGTCTGCAGCATTTATTTCCGATGGGCCATCCAAGAAAATGTCGAAAGACAAGGTAGTTGTGCAACCGACCGCTGAGAAGGAAGGAGAGTCGGAATCTGACTCTGACGAGGATAGACAGGAATTTATGAAGCACATGGCATTGATCACTAGCTCGATGGCCAAGAGGTTCTTAAAAAAGGGAGGGTCCTCATCAAACCGCCAAAGGACCACTTCAGGCTCTAAGCTAAGAGACCAAACCATGGACACCTCTGAGCAGAAAAATGCACAAACGGCTCCTAAGTGCTACAACTGCGGCAAGCCCGGTCACTATGCCAGAGAATGCCGAGCCCCAAAGAAGAAGGATGCCAACTATTACCTGAGAAAAGCTAAGTTGGCAGAACAAAAGGAAGCTGGGGTGGTGCTGATGGCTGAGCAAGATCACTGGCTCGAAAATACTTCGGACAGTGAGGAGGAGAACGTAGCACTGATGGCACGCATTGAAGAAAGCTCAGGAGCAGAGGCCTCAGGAAGAGATTCAAACACAGAATGCCTAACCGCAACGGAGACCGTTGAGGTAACCAAAGAAGAACTTGAATCTCTTATAAAATTGCAAAATGAGTTAACTTCCTTAAATTCGTCTAGAAAAGTAGACAAAAGAATGATTAAAGATCTAGAGGACAGGCTAGCTAATAATCAACGAGTCCTAGAACAAACCTTAATAGAAAAAGGAAATGAGATGACTCGTGTAGTAATCGCGAATGAGAAGATCACTGGTCTGGAAAAACAAATTGTACAATTTGAATCCAAGATCAGCACTCTGACTCATGAGATCAAGTCCTCGGAAAACAATGTCAAGGATAGCATAGGGAGATATGAAATGATACATAAGGAAAGGTTACGATTATACTCCAAAATTAAGAAATTAGAGGATATTATAACCAAGAGGGGACATACGGATCAAACTATCTTCTTAAATCAACCCGACGATACTGAATTCTACCATCCTCTTTCTGGCATCGGGTTCAACAATCCCCAAAACCTAAAGAAATGTAATGTGCTACAATTTTATGACATTAGGTATATGGAATTAAGCATAACTCATCTAATGCCCTTCATAAATCACTCTGAAATCTTAAGATTAGAAGAGGAAAAACGGAAAAATGCACGTGCTGAAATCGAGTATGACTATACGGACTTGAACAACAGTTATAAAACTAGGTTTTGTCCAGCAATAACTGAGTTCGAGTTCGACATCCCTCGACCCCCCGAAGGTGAAACCTTACGGCAATCTTCGAGTGAATCTACTACATCAGAGCAACCAGACTCATCCTGGTACATGCCCGAATGTATAAAGAAAATAGCAGAACTTCACTCTGCTTTAGATAGCGAAAAGAAAACTTTTGAGAGTGAAAAACAAACGCTCTTGAAAGAAATCGCTCATTTAAAGAACACTCTGCCTCTATTGAAAGCAAAGCACCTAAATTTCCTAAGCTTCCTCCTAAATCTTCCCTTACTAACCCAATGCCTTTCAATTCCACAGGCTCTCTAAAGAAAACGTGGATTAAGAAAGGAGACAAAAAGAAGGAAAAACAAGATTTCAATGATGTTTTGTATTTAAAAGCTTTTCCTTCTAAAACAAGTCGTTTTATTTTGATCAGTCTGTACTTACTCTCTAGACTATGTTCATCTTTGCAATTCCAAACTCGATCGTCCTTTACAATATTCCTCTAAAATGTTTTCTAAGTCTACTCTATCTAAGAAAAGGATACGATCAACCATTAAAAATAACAACAAACCTGCAAAAACTAAGACAACCCAACATTGGATGCCCAAGTAGAACCTAAGGGAACCATGAGCCAAAACACGACAAGAAAATGGGTACCCAAGCCTAAACAAAATCTTCCGCTGTAGCTCAAATGAAAACTAGGCTAGGAAAAGCGTCTTTTAAAACTAACAATGATAGAGGAGGCGGACCCATTTTCAAATGGGTACCTAAAACCCTCTAGTTCCTGTTTTGCAGGTCTCTCATGTGTGGTATTTAGATTCCGGTTGCTCCACACACATGACGGGAAACAAAGAGCTGCTGAGCAACTACACGAAAAATACGGAGGAATAGTCCGTTTCGGGAACAGTGATGGTGCCACGATCCGAGGTTATGGAGATCTAATTTGCAACCGGCTAACCATCAAAGGAGTCTCCCACGTAGAAGGATTAACGCACAACCTCTTTTCGATCGGGCAATTCTGCGATCGAGGACTACAAGTACTGTTTCGTCAAAAGAGGTGCACAATCGTGAATGAGATGGGTGATGAACTCCTGGTGGGAACTCGAAGGACAAATCTCTATACAATTGATGTGCGATCAATCAAGCCGTCTACAACGATATGCCTCATTAGCAAAGCGTCATCCTCACAAAATGAGCTCTGGCATCATCGACTGTCTCATCTAAACTTCAAATCCATCAACAAGCTGGCAACCAATAAGCTGGTTCTCGGACTTCCAGCACTAAAATATCAAAAAGAACATTTATGCTCAGCCTGTGAAAGAGGAAAATGAAAAAAAGCGTCTCACTCCACCAAACCAATACCTTCGTCATCACGACCACTGGAGCTGCTCCACATTGACTTATGCGGCCCCATGAGGACAGAAAGCCTAAGCGGACGGAAGTACATGATGGTCATCGTAGACGACTTTTCAAGATTCACATGGGTCCACTTCCTAAAATCAAAGGATGAGACGTCAATTCAAATTCCGATCTTTGTAAAAGCAACGCAGAACCTACTCGAATGCACAGTCCAAGTGATCCGATCAGATAATGGCACTGAGTTCAAGAATCAGACTCTCAGTAAATTCTATGAGACTCTTGGCATCACTCAACAATTTGCTGCTGTCCGAACCCCTCAACAAAATGGAGTGGTCGAACGACGAAACCGAACCCTAGTTGAAGCTGCAAGAACCATGCTGCTGCAGTCATCGTTACCCCACTTCCTTTGGGCAGAAGCAATGAACACTGCTTGCTACACTCAGAACCGGACAACCATTCATCAAAGATTCGGAAAAACACCATATGACCTTCTCTACAAAAGAACACCAAGCATCGCCCACTTCAAGATATTTGGTTGCAAATGCTTCATAGCCAATGACCGCGAAGAAAGATCAAAACTGGACCCCAAGGCTATTGAAGGAATATTTGTGGGATACTCCACCCAATCAAAGGCGTACCGAGTCTACCTGAAGGAAAGGAGAACGGTCATAGAAAGCATCAATGTTACTTTCGATGAAAGAATCGAAACAGCTTCCCCACATCACAGTGGAGGACCCGAACAGTCAACCACAGTAGCGTCTGAGCACAACAGTTCAGAACCCGAAATGGTAGTTGGAGTATTGGCTCACAACCAGCCAGAAGCAGCTACTCATACTGATCATGCACAGATACCTAGAACAAATCAAGAAACTCAAGAGGAGCTGGAACTGGACATGTTGTTCGAAAATCTGTACTTTCATCCTCCTTCAACCCAACAGCCATACGACCCAATCCCAAACGGTACAGAACCAGCAACTGACCTAGAACCAGACATCGAAACAACTGACCTTGGTCCGAGTAATCAACCCACTGAGTCCGAGCCCATTCCACAAGAATTTGTCGAGCCATCCGACGCAGAAGATTCAATTCTCCCTCACGAAAGAAAATGGACTCGAAGTCACCCATCATCGCAAATAATTGGTGATCCCTCAGCAGGTGTTCGAATCAGGGGCTTTACATCAAGTGATTGTCAGTATGCATGTTTCTTAAGTCAAACCGAACCCAAAAGATCTCAGAGGCACTTAACAACCCGGATTGGATAATTGCCATGCAAGAAGAGATCAATCAGTTCGAGCATCTCAAAGTTTGGAATCTAGTTCCTCGAAAAAGACTGTCATTGGAACCAAGTGGATCTTTAAGAACAAAAAGGATGAGGATGGTATCGTAATACGAAATAAGGCAAGACTCGTAGCTAAGGGGTATAACCAACAAGAAGGGATTGATTATGACGAGACATTTGCCCCTGTAGCAAGGATCGAGGCAATTCGCCTATTCCTGGCTTTTGCAGCACACAAAGACTTCATCGTCTATCAAATGGACGTCAAGACAGCCTTCTTAAATGGTATTCTCAAGGAGGAGGTCTACGTCTCTCAGCCAGATGGATTCACCAGTGAAGAACACCCAGACTTTGTGTACCGACTAGACAAAGCACTGTATGGACTCAAACAAGCCCGAGAGCGTGGTACGAAGTCTTGTCGGATTTTCTCACGAATGCTGGCTTCACAAAGGGAAAGATCGATACCACACTGTTCATCAAACACCATGGTTCTGATATAATGCTCGTACAAATATACGTGGACGACATCATCTTCGGATCATCTAACTCAGATCTTTGCATGGAGTTTAGTAAACTCATGAAGACCAAATTCGAAATGAGTATGATGGGAGAGATGTCCTTCTTCCTAGGACTGCAAATCAGACAACTCCAAGATGGAATATTCATAAATCAGTCCAAATACATCCACGACATTCTCAAGAAATACGGCATGGAGTCGAGCACACCGATAAGTACTCCGATGTCAACCACATGCAAGTTGGACTCTGATCCGTCTGGCAAACCAATTGACGTCACCTACTATCGTGGAATAATCGGGTCTCTCTCTACCTTACTGCTAGTCGCCCGGATATTGTCTTCTCAACATGTCTCTGCGCAAGGTTCCAAGCAAATCCAAAGGAGTCGCATCTACATGCAGTAAAACGTATCCTTAAATATTTAAAAGGAACTCCAAATCTCGGCCTCTGGTATCCGAAGGGCCAGGTATGAAATTAATAGGGTACTCTGACGCTGACTTCGCTGGCTGTAGAATGGACAGAAAAAGCACTTCGGGAAGCGCTCAGTTCTTGGGAGATAAGCTCGTGTGCTGGTCTTCCAAGAAGCAGAACTGCGTGTCAACATCGACGGCAGAGGCAGAATATGTCGCTGCTGCCAGTTGTTGTTCGCAAATTCTGTGGATGCGGACTCAACTAAGGGACTATGGATTCGATCTAAATCGAATACCTATTTATAGTGACTCCAAAAGTGCCATTGCAATTACATGCAACCCTGTTCATCACTCGCGCACAAAACACATAGATTTAAGATATCACTTCATAAAAGATGTGGAAAAAGGTACAATTGAACTATACTTCATTAGCACAGAGCTACAACTTGCTGATTTATTTACAAAAGCTTTGGATGAAAAACGATTTTAATTCTTAGTCTCTAAATTGGGCATGTTGAATCTCAATTATTAAGTCAATTTACCCTTACAAAATTAATTCTTATCTATGTGGCACAACTATTTCCTATATGTGCATTTTTTTCTTTTCTTTTTCTTTTTCTTTTTCTTTTCTTTTATTTTGTTACTTTAGTTACATCTCTACTTCATGAATAAAAGGCTCAAAAATAATAAAGTTCGAAAATGGGTATGATTATTTTAACAAGATATGCTCAAATTTAGGGGGAGAAACCTTGATCATGCTTCGCAACATTTCAAAAGAAGGGGGGAGGAAAAGTACTAATTCTTTAAAAATTGCGAACGCATCGGTCAAGGGGGAGTATTTCAGATTGTCTATGAATATTAAATGTACATCATTGAGGGGGAGTAAGAATTTGATGAATTCTATGCTATGGTGTTAAGGGGGAGAATCGGCATTGTTGCAATTTATTTAGTCAGAAAAGGTTTTAAGGTTTTAAGCTTAATCTCGCAAATTTCAAAAAGTTTTCGCAAGTCATCTACTATTGGGCCCTTTCGCTAACCTTTCTCAAAATATTTCCGGCCCAAGCCCAAAGTTTACCGAAAACTTTTTCAGCTTCCACGAAAAGTTTTCGCACCGTCAAAACCTTTTCGCTCCCTATCAAAGTTTTCGCAACCTGTTTCTTTACTCTCCAACTCGAATCTCTATTTTTTTCCATTTTGCGCTCACTTCGTGTTCTTCTGCCTTCTTCGAACTCTCTTAAAACATCACAAACTGGTAAGGAACCTCATGAACTAACAGTTTTCTCCCAGTTTTTGATCTAATCGCAGGTTTTCGGTAGAAGAACTGAGGATTCGATGTGCTTAACGACACGATTGATGTCGTTTAGGGATGGGTTTATCGAGTTTAAACCCAAAAATCTCGATCACATGTAAATGAATCGAGATTTAGGGTTGAAATCGACATAATCGCAGCTCATAGAAAGTTTTCGGGGCTAGAACCTGAGTTAAAACCCCAAAAGAAAGTTTTCGGACTGAAAACTTTTCGGGGATCACTGTTTTCGGCTTTCAAAAGTTTTCGGCACATATCGAAAACTATACTTAAGAAAATTTTTGACAAAAATTAGCTTTTCGCAAAAGAAAGTTTTCGGACTGATAACTTTTCGGGGATCACTGTTTTCGGCTTTCAAAAGTTTTCGGCACATATCGAAAACTATACTTAAGAAAATTTTTGACAAAAATTAGCTTTTCGCAAAAGAAAGTTTTCGGACTGAAAACTTTTCGGGGATCACTGTTTTCGGCTTTCAAAAGTTTTCGGCACATATCGAAAACTATACTTAAGAAAATTTTTGACAAAAATTAGCTTTTCGCAAAAGAAAGTTTTCGGACTGAAACTTTTCGGGGATCACTGTTTTCGGCTTTCAAAAGTTTTTGGCACATATCGAAAACTATACTTAAGAAAAATTTTGACAAAAATTAGCTTTTCGCAAAAGAAAGTTTTCGGACTGAAAAGTTTTCGGGGATCACTGTTTTCGGCTTTCAAAAGTTTTCGGCACATATCGAAAACTATACCTAAGAAAATTTCTGACAAAAATTAGCTTTTCGTAAAAGAAAGTTTTCGGACTGAAAAGTTTTCGGGGATCACTGTTTTCGGCCTTCAAAACTTTTCGACACATATCGAAAACTATACTTAAGAAATTTTTGACAAAAATTAGCTTTTCGCGAAAGAAAGTTTTCGGACTGAAAAGTTTTTAGGGATCACTGTTTTCGGCTTTCAAAACTTTTCAACATACCGAAAACTATACTTGAGGAATTTTTGACATAAACTAGGTTTTCGCAGGAGAAAGTTTTCGCGAAAAAAAAAAACACTGTTTTCGGCTCTCAAAACTTCTTAACATTATACCGAAAACTATACTTAAGCAATTCTTTGAAAGCATTTGATATGCCTCTACTTTTCGCAAGAAACTTAGAACCTTTTCCTAATACAAAACAGTAGCTTCATATCTTGTCTCTAAGTTTAGTTTAAAATACAATCTATTATCTGTTCGGTCATTCTAACGAACAATTTTTTTCAGATCATTAAAGAATGGCGAACTTGACCATTGACGAGGTGTATCCCACAACCAAATGGATCGGGACGACAGAAAATAACTTCCAACTTGATCCCGATAAATTCAAATGTCCCGACCCAATCATAGTGGCTGTGCTTCAAGCACATCCTTTATGGAACGCCATCACAGCCACTACCAAAGTGCCCGAAGTCTACCTTCAACAACTCTGGGGCACGATGACGAGGAAGATAGCCGATGATGAATCCGTCTTCTATGAAGCTCAAGTCCAAAACACAACAATAACAATAACAAAGGAGCTTCTACAACAAGTGCTACATCTTCCCATCCTTCCAGTCTACGAGGATCTCGCCGACGACGACGAAATTAAGAAAGGACTTCTGAAGCTGGGATACCGTCCACCACTGAACCTTCTATCTGGATTCGTTCAAGGGATGCTGCCCTATCCATGGAGAACAATGTTCAGCATCATCAACAAGTGTCTCTCCCCAAAGCATGCAGGATTTGACAGAGGAAACATCAACATCCTCCGCTTGCAACACAACATCATCTACAACAAACCCTACGACTACGCAGCTATAATCATGGCGGACCTGGATGACCAACTACGTCACCGGGACAACCGCACCATCAAGAATCGAGTCGTTCCCTACTTACGGTGGTTCTCTCTCATTATTCAAAGATCAATGACAACTAATCCAGAGATCCCACCTCGAGACGAAGTCGAGAACTTTACGCCGCCAAAATTAAAATATCTCGTGAAAAAGAAGACGGAGCCAAAATGGGGGAAATGCCCTATGATGATCCCACTCCATCTTCTACAAAACGCCGATCCCGATGCTGTTCAAGAATACTGCGACCAGTATCGCCACACCAACCCCATGGTTCGGGAAGATCCCCCCGAACCTAGCCAAGGGACTCAGCCGAGTGGAAGTGAGGGTCCTGAGATTGAGCCGGCCGCACCACCACCGTCTCCGCCCCCGTCAACTCACCCACAAGACAGTGATGACGGGGACTCGGACGACGACACTGCCACACTGGACAGATTTGGGCACCGCCGAGAAATACGCGCAAAAAGCCAACAAGATTCTCAAGTCTTGGCTCCCACGTCTGCAGCAGCCGTCTACCAACAACCAGAACAAGACCGGGCCATCGCCACTATAGGAGCAGGGACTGATACGCTCAGTCCCCGAGTAGAAACCGCCGCATCAGGTCCAACGGCGTATGCACCTACCCCACCCAGCCACTCATCTGTCTCTCAACAGACAGATGTTTCACACACTCACGGGGATCCTCGTCCACCATCCCCCCCTCGCTCGGAGGCTGGGGATGTTGAAATTAGTGGTCCACCGCCCCAGACCACGACCTTCATTCATAGCACATCGAGTCTAGGTCCTCGAATGCCTATATTTTTTCCACCTTTTACTAGGACACATACACATCTTTCTGCCAGCTCTCTGAAGCTGTCAACAACGGCTGTCGATGTCTCAATTTCTGAGGTTCTTCGAACACTAGCCGGAAGACCCGATGAAGGAATCTCTTCCCCTCCTTCCTCGTCGGGCCATCAGGCCATTTCCACCTCAGGCCTGATGACAACAGGAAGCCTCAGTGGCCCTGGTCCTTCGGTACGTCTAAGTGATGTACCCTTAACGACCGCAACTTCATCGTTTCTCGACGAGTTGCTTGCAACGGTCGGAAGCCCCAAACGCGTCGAAGTACCCCCTACTTCGGCAAGTGCAGGCCAGTCATTGTGTCAACGGAGCGCCTTTGTGGCCCCGGTGGTGATTTCCCCTTCGTAACCAAGGCCAAGCTGAACTCACTCCTGGAGTCGTTCGCCAAAGCACTCAAAGAAGGCATCTTGGCGACCGTTCGTGACACCTACGGGCTCAACGAACGTGACAAAGGGAAGGCCCCCGCCACAGCTGGCCCGTCCTCATCTCAACCTACACCTCCACCATTCTCATCACCCCCACAAGGCCCCTCCTATAACATCCCTCTCCCCTCTCCCAAAACTCTAGCTCGAATGATCGACCCCGACACCATATCCATTGACGAGCTACAAACCCACTACCTCAAGCGGCTCATGACGGCAGATCACCTCACGCCCGATCAACAGTCTATCCTAGACTTTCTCTGCCGTCTGTCTGCTCCACAAGGACCCCCACCGACCGAAACATGCCGAGACGCTGAACCCTCTTCAAAGAGGCGTCATGACGATCCTGACGGAGATCGTCATGAGGGGGAGAAACGACAGCGAACCTCAACAACAACAACAAGGGGAAGAGGTAGAGGAAGCCAAGCCCACGCAACCCGAGCCCCAACCAGCAAACAATACCAATCCAAAACCCAAAATAAAAAACAAGCCTCAGACGACAAAATCCCCAGCTTCGAAGATGCGCACAAGGATGAACCAACGACAGATCCCCATCAAGTGCTCGACGAATACGTCATGACAGAACCGTGGTCAAAGAAGGACGAATTTGAAGCAGAAGCCGTGGCAAGAATTACATAATACAGAGAAGTGTTTAAGAGAGCCATGGCCAACATCTACTCCTTCGACCCGATCGAGCTTGAAGAGGGCGAACATCTCGAGAAGCTGTTAGACAACAACATGGACTACGGGATCTACAGAGCACCCGAAGTCCAAGTCCCAAGAAGCATATCAAGAATGGAGACTGAATGGGACAATGTGAGACTAACAGCACCATTTCTCGAAGAATCATCCAAGCGCATCTGGAGGACATCAGACAAAATAAAGAAGCTGGATGAACTGAACCTGAGGGGGCTATCATATCTCAAAGGCAGGGATGCTACGGGCTATCTATGGATCCTCGGTGACCGATGAAGCATGCCGACAAGGACGGCCAAAGAACAGCGTGCCCACTTCCAGTCAAAGTCGCCTTTGATCAACATCATACAGATGAACGACAAGAACGTGGGAAGAACGCACTACCCAGAGTTCAAGGTGATGTGGAATGATGGCTCTATCTCAACCATCACCGAGGCCGATCTACAATTCCTGAAAAGATCCGACGTCAACCAAATGTACTACCTCTGCCGGAATTTTGGAGCTACAAAGCACGAATATAGGCAAGGGTACTACGCGATCAAAGGGTTCATGCTCAGAGATGTCAAATTCCATGTTGCCCAAGATCTCCAAATGGCGTTGGAAAACGGAATGAAGAAGGTCAACCTCACACGACCAACGAGCGGTGACTACAATCTGGATAAATGCATTGAAGCTGAAGTATTTCAGAATCCAGAATTAGCCATCGTCTATCTAAACCCCAAGGAAGAAAAAAGGGTCTTGTTGGTGTCAGAAATTCCAAAGTTCAGTGATGGTACGTTGAAGCTGATCAGAGAAAGAGTAGATTTCTGGATCAACGAATACCACAAACCAAGATCACCAACAGAGAAGGAGATAGAGTATAGGAACCTCCTAGACAACATCAGAGAAGCCATTGATGAGAGGATCCAGCTCCGCAACGATCTCAGACACTTTGAAGTCAACTTGGGGTTGAGAAAGTCCTTCTTCAGACGAAAAAGATGATCGTGCCGTGTCGAAGACGATGAACACTAAGGGGGAGAATGTTAGGATCATTTTCTAGTGTTCATCATATAACTTGTACTGATGTATTTCTTATTGGGTAAGTTTATTAATGAGTTTGCTAGTTGGGGGCACTCTTGTATTTATACCAAAGTATGTTTGGTATAAATAGTGGGCTAGGGCTTATTTTAATGTAACACTTCCCATTTGAATAAAGAATCTATATTGAGCTAAACCTAGAAAAGTGTGAACTCTCTCTCTACCCTTAACAGCCGCCACCTTCACATAAAACACGCACAAACACACACTCGAAGGTGTGCACTATTCCATTGAGTTTGAGAGCTCTTGCTTGGATTAGGGACCTACAGCTAAGGAACAAAAGAATATTAGGAAGGAGAAAGGAAAATCGACATTATTTCCCAAAATCAAGCACGACATTGCTAAAGATTCTCCTTCTCCCGCTCCTATCAAAAAGGAAGTTCCTAAAGAAGAAGTTCCAAGCTCAAGCAGGCGAACTTCTCAAACTTCCAAAATCTCTCATTCTTTAAAGAATGATAGAGATGGAATTGCTTACACGCACAAAAATACTTATTCTTCTAGTAAGCGAAATTCCATCAAGAACCATCATTATAGAGTGAATGATGTGAATTCTTGTAGGCAATACGACTCATCATCTGATGACGC
The DNA here is from genome assembly GCA_028392965.1 of Lindernia subracemosa. NCBI lineage: Eukaryota > Viridiplantae > Streptophyta > Magnoliopsida > Lamiales > Linderniaceae > Vandellia > Vandellia subracemosa. The sequence goes on along the minus strand of JAQPCC010000092.1, from coordinate 740,033 downwards.
ATATAGTGCGATAAGCTCGTATTCATACTTAAAATACCCGGTCCAGATTAAGTCTGAAAGACACCTTCTGCGACTGGCTAGGGAGAAAATCTTCAGATCTTCTAAACCTAGACACACATTCACCGGCGCTGAAATATCATTTCCCTCTAAGGTTCACCAAACTTGGATTCCTAAATCAGAAATCAAATTAAATAGGACTTTAAAGGATGATTTAGGATGTATATCTGAACCAAATGTGCTTAACTTGTTTTCTGCTAATATGGGAGGACCCATCCAAAAATGGGGACCAAAGTCCCGATAATGTTTTGCAGGAACCCAATCACGTGTGGTAATTCGACGATGGTTGCTGCACACGCGTGATTGGTATGAGACGAGAGCAACCACATACCCCGGTCATGAGTAGTAATTAGAAGATGGTTGCTCCATACTCATGATCGGTACGAGACGAGGGCAATCACAAATTCCAGCATGCACGGTACTCGGGTTGCTCCACATGCATGACTTGGAAGAGACGCGAGCAACCGCATCCCTCATGTATGGCAATTTGACGCTGTGGCTCCACATACATGATAAAGAGAAACGACGTGAGCAACTACGACTATATGTGGTACATTCTATCTTTTGAACTGAATTGCATAATACCACATTAATACATATTTTTAAGATAGGTAAATTCTATATATGCATTCCATAGTAAATTTTGGCATGCATATCGAGCTGAAAAGACAATATACCTACTTTGAAAATAATAGGGTACAATATAGCTATGCATGCTTCAAAAGGATTTTTACTTTCAAATTTTTGCATGCATGCATACATGAGCCGAAATGCAAAATACCCTATTTTATAGGTACATTTTCATTATGCATACAATTTTAAAATCTTCGAGCTTAAACTTTCAAGTATGCATATAAGCTGAATCGCAAAAATTACCTATCTTCTGTAGGAGCGTCAAAGGTAGAAAACGTACATTTTAATATGCTTAGTTTAAAGAAAATTAATTCTTTAAGTATGCATCTGAACTGAAAAGAAAAAGACGTTATTTTCATCACTCTCATTTTTTTTGGGAGAAAATCTACATTTTAGGCGTGCATGCATTAAGGGGGAGTATCATTCCACATTTTCGAGGGGAGTACATTTTAAAGGGGAGAAAAACTCTTACGGTGGTGCACGATTTGAGGGGGAGGAACAAAAAATATATATATATATATAGTTATATAGCTATATAATATAATATAATATATAGTATATTATTCTATTATTATTACAATATATATATATATATGTATCTACAAAAAAAAAAAAAAAAAGTAAAAAAAAAAAAAAAAAGAAGGAAAAATCCTCTCATCATCAAGCTATTCCACCTCCCAAGACGGACTTTAACAAAAAACTCAACCCTCAAGAGTTCAAGAATCCTCAAAAGGCAAAGGTGACTTCATTGCGCTCATATTACGATGCACTCTACCGACCTGCTCCAACTTGCTGATCAAGCAGCACTCATCAAAATTGACGGATGCAGGAATCCTAGTTCCTATGGTTCAGTCAGACCAAATTGAACCTAACCCCGGAACGCAACCGAGTGTTAGTGACGATTCATGCGCATAAAAGCCGCCCCTATTTGGCAATTCTTGACAAGACCACAAAGCCGATGATACACAAATCCCTTACCTCACACAACATTCGGACCATCCCACATAGGTGCAGGTGCTGATTTTTATCAGCTCCCGGGTAGAAGTCGCCTCATTTGGTCCAATGGCGCATGCACAACCGAGCCTTACCCACTCATCGATCTCCCAATAGACCGATGCATCATTAAATCACGGGGAGCCATGTAAGCTATCACCGCTTCACTTGGAAGCGGAAGATATTGAACTAAGTGGTAGTCAGCCCCACACCACTGAACTTTCTTGAACACATAGAGTCTAGGTGTCCTCACTATCTAAATGTTTTATAATTTTCTAGGACACATACACCTTTTCTAATCTGGACTTCATGACCATATCAGAACTTCCATAGACACATCTCCTGTAGATGTGATTCCAGGATTGGAAGGAAGTCCTGCCGTTGCAACATCAATACAACAACGGAATCAGGCCATCGTCTCGAGCTAGTCTCTAGAACGATGTAAACGGGACGCCTATGTGGCCCCGGTTCTTCAAGCCCTGTCCTCACAGGCCACGTCTCGGAGTTTGTCTCTGAAATCGTGTCGACGGATTGCCTTAGTGGCTCCGTCTGGTTATTACCATCACCGACCTGTCGTTTGTGTCTTTCTAATCTTCCTATATAAGCATGCCGATCTCATTAACATGAATCGCCATGAGGGGGAGAAGGGGACACGCATAAACAAACAGGTCGGACCATCCACCAATTTCCGCCGAGCGTACCACTCTGAAGCCGGGCTCCCCTACGCTCAATCTGACGAATGTATTTCCACAAAGATAATCCATACCGAATTGAAGATTGAACACAAAGGGGGAGATTGTTAGAAATATTTTATTGTGTTCAATTAATTATAATTATCTTTGTTGTGTATTTATAAAGATTCTCTTTATAAGAGGCTTAGTGTAATTGGGCTTTGTTACGGGCCCAAGTATTATATACCAACTTGTGGTATAAATACTTGAACCCTAACACATAATAAAATGTGTATTGTGTGAAAATAGTCTAGAGAGAGAGAGAGAGAGCCACCCAACACTCTCAAGAACACACACACCCCACGTACACTAATTCTTCCTATCACAAACGTGGTTTAAATCGTTCCTATAGTTAGATTGTTTGGATAAATAAAAAACAACAGAAATCTCCTCTAAAAGTTTTTCCTTTTCAGCTTGGAAACCTACTCTTTCCGATTCCAAGGTTGCGTTCAATTCTGTAATTTTACTAGCAACCTCCGGAATTTCCCAACAAGAAGTAGGTTTTTCAGAATGTAAATTATTTTCCCCGAAAGACACTAAGTTAGAAGAGGAATTTTTATCTGCTTTTCTTCTTTTTGCAAAAGCGTTCTCTAAAAGTTCAATCTTAGAGTAAAGCATACGCCGTTCCTCTAAGATTATCTCATATTTTGATGAGACACTATTTCGCTCATCTTCGCAAGAACGTAATCTTTTCGTTATATCACAGACATTCTTTTCACTAATCTCTAACTTAGTTTCTAAGCTAATGACCTTTCACTTTGTGTTAGCCAAATCCTCATTAGCGAAAGCTAGACTTTCTTGTTGCTTAATCAACACAGAGTAATTATTAGCAAATCTTGCTTCTAATTCCTCAATTTTTCTAGCTTGAGCATCCATAATAATTAAATAATTTTTTTTAATTATTTTGTTTAATTTAAAAATTAAAAATTTGACTTTTGAAAATTCAGTTCTGAAAAGTTTGGTTTTATAAAAAATATAGTGAAGTATCGAAGATAGTAAGTGTCGAAAATGTTTGGTCTATACCTAAAAATTTTGGAATGATTTCGAAAACTTCGGGAGAATTACCAAACCTTTTTCTACAATGTGCCAAATACGACCTAAGTTGATTGTTGGATACGTGATCGTTGACGCGTATAGTGGATTTGCCTTAAAAAATTGACGAAAAAGTTTTCTATACCGAAAATTTTGGGCTCGGAAAATTTATTTTGAAAAATTTCGAAATAAGTTTAAAACAGACTATGCCTATTGGACTCAGAAAATTTTTCTCTATCAAATGATTTATAAAAAAAAATCCTCCAAAAGACTTTTTTTGCTACTTAAAGCCTTTTTATTCCGAGGGGGGGCCGAAAATTTTTTAGGTGATCGAGAATTGGAAGTCACTGTTTTCGATTGAGAACAGTGAATTCTCGGGTGAAGACTTAGACCGAAAATCTAAAGGTATGATTGGAAATTCGGGTACTAAGAATTTTCGGATAGGTAGAAATTCGAGTAACATGATTCGGATGATTTGCCCGAATTCGGATAATTCAGTCCGAAAATCAGACAATCGCCGAGAATGGGCAAATTCGGGTTACTCTGCCCGAATTCAGGTCTGCCCGAAAACTTGAAAATCGCCGAGATTTGAAACGAAAATTCGGGTGATGGAAATCGGGTGAGTACTAATTTTCGCCGTGCAGGAAATTCGGGTGATGAAAATCGCACAATAGTTCGAATTTCGGGTAAAAACACACCGAATTTCGAACAGATTCACCCGAAAATCAGCAAAAATTGGGCAGTCTGGGCCTGTTATATTCATCTACCCGAATATCATATTTGCAGAAAATGTGACGGGTTTTCTATGCGATTTCTACCTAAATCTCACTCAAATCAACTGAAAAATGTTGCGTAAACACTTAAAATCACTCGAAAACAACTTATTTAGCTCTTGATCTTGCAAAATCAGTAAAATAAGCTTAAAAACTAAAGATCAAGAGCAAAAAGTTTTCGAACTCGAAAATATGAAAACTCCCAAAAATTTCCAGAAAATCGCTCAAATCCTAACGCGTTTGGCTCTGATACCATTCCTTGGAAGCCTTTCTATCCTAACAATCTAACAAATGGATGTTTTAACCACGTTTGAAAATGGGAAGAATTAGTGTACGTGGGGTGTGTGTGTTCTTGAGAAGGGTTGGGAGCTTCTCTCTCTAAAATCTCTCTCTCTAGTTGATTTTCGCACAATACACTCTTTATTATGTGTTAGGGTTTTAGTATTTATACCACAAGTTGGTATATAATACTTGGGCCCCTAACAAAGCCTAATTACACTAAGCCTCTTATAATGATAATCTTTATAAATAAACTACAAAGATAATTCTAATTAATTGAACACAATAAAATATTCCTAACAATCTCGAACGACATCTATGTCCAGTTCAACAGCTTTTCAACTGCAAAGGGGATGTGGGATGAGATCCACAAGATGATGCAAGGAACAGAAGTAAGCATGAAGGCCAAGAAAGCTAACACTCTCGCTGCATACGATTCTTTCAAGGGAAAGCCCGGGGAGGAAATTGGAGAGACTTACCGAAGGTTCATGATCCAGGTGAATGAGATGAGGAAGATCAACGTCACTAGGACGAATATGGAGTTGAATGTCAAATTCCTCACCTCGCTCCTGCCAGAGTGGAAGAAGATCGCCACTAACTTTAGGCAGATCAAGGATCTCGATGAAATCAATATCCACAGCATCTACAAAAGTATGGCGCAACATGTAGAAGATGTCAGTGAAGCTCTAGGCGAACAAAGGGGCAAGACAGTGACTGATACACTAGCACTAGTAACTGATAACACGCTCAAAAGGAGCACCAAATCACGAAAAGGGAAGTCGGTGAAGCTCCCAGGCTCGTCAGATGATGCCAACTCCGGATCTAACTCTGATTCGGATTTCAAAGACTTTGAGAAGCAGATGTCCCTTGTGACGAAGATGATGATTAAAAAATACTTTCAAAAGAAGTCGTCGTCATCTGCTAACAAGCAAAAGGATCTCCTCCAGTTCACGACAACCACCTAAAGATCCTCAACAATTGGAAACGAAGAGTGCCACCGGACCTGCCAAGCAAAATCAAGTTTTGATACCAATTGTTAGGTCCGATTGTTACCAAGTGTAGGAAGATCTAACACTCAAATGATTGAATTACCTATGAAGATGAATTATTAGGGTTTGAGGATAATTCCACTTTGGAGCTTAGAGTGTTCTTCAAGCTTTCTCTTATTTCACCTTCAAGTGCGTGTACATTATGAGCTTGGATTTTTTTGGACCTTTACATGACAAGATATCTATTTATACCACAACTTTGGTATATTTATAAATAGGTCCCTAAACTATTGAAAATCACACACCTAACCCAAATACAAAGATAGCCTAGAAGTAGAACACAATAAAAGTGTCTTCTACAGCTTCATTATCATTAGTCTTGTTCACTCCCTCCAGATGCATATTAGCTCTCTCCTCCGCCGCACACTCAGTTTTTTGTCTTGTTTTTATCTTAGTGATTTCCGGTGTTTTCTTTTTCCCCGGACTGTGCCATAAAAGAGAAAAAAAGATCAAAACTTGTTTATAAGAATCAAATCTTTCACTCAAACTGATAATAGAAACAAATTTTTCTAAGATCTCTCGGAATAGTTTGATATAATAGCTTTCACGTCTCCAGAAGCAGGATAATCTGCTTTGTAGCTTCTCGTGCTTTGAGAGAACGCAAGACGTCTTTCTTTGAACGGAGCTTTTTTCCCGAAGCTGAGAAAAAATACTGCAAATTTTCAGAAAAACAAAATTATAGGAATCTAAACCGCTTGATATATGCATATGAATTATGATGCACAAGTAAGTAGACAGAAATATCAAGACGATATGGAGAGGTTGATGAATTTTGATAAATGTTTTTTTTTCTTTTTCGGAATTAAGAGTTATTATTTTTTATTAATTGTGTCATTTTTTTTTCTTTTTCGGAATTAAGAGGTAGTATTTTTGATTAATTATGTCATGTTCTTTGATCCCTAGGTCGAAAAAATAGGTTTAATGAGTTGTCTATATATATAACACATGTGTATCTATGGATTGACGGGCATAAGGGAATTAGAGTTTACAAATTTAAGATTTTGAGGTGTCTTGTAATTTCTTATCTATAAGAAAAAAGTGCACAAATTGTGATTTGATGCTTGATAGTCGATCGTGCCATGGATCGGTTGTTTGTCATCTTGTTTTTTACTGTGTTTGTCGCAATTCGATGTCAAGGTCAATATGTCTCTTATCCGCATCTGCAAGAAGCCGTTAGTCTAAATCTTGGAAAGTTGTTATATATCGATTTGGAAGTTATTATTTTTCGAAAAACAATTTTGATGTTCCGGGATTGTCCAAGCATATCTAATTATTCGCTTCCTTTATTGCGAAACGACAGAACTCTTTCGAAAACCTTTGAAATACATTCGAGGCATAGCTTGATCATGAATGCACCTAACAAGCTCGATATGTCTTTCACTATTCGCTCTACATAATACTTTTGATTGCTCTTTGCTGATTTTTATTTGATGATTTTATGTTATCCTTTATTTTCACTCTACATGACGATCATCTGAAATTTATGTCCATGTACTTGCATGCCATATGCATATTTCGAGCGGTTATAGATTCCTATAATCTTTTTTTTTTTCTGAAAATTTGCAGTATTTTTTTTTTCACGTTTGCGTAAAAATTTCCGGCCAAAGACCGAGGTCTTGCATTGTCTCAAAGGACAAGCAGCTACTGCCAATGCAGATCCTCCTGCCTCAGGGGTATGTTATGTGAAACCTATTATATCATATTATTGATGAGAGATCTTAGAATAATTTATTTCTAATCTCAATTTGAACGAAAGATTTAATTCTTATAAACAACTTTTACTTGTTTTTTTATGGCACAGTCCGGGGAAAACGAAAACCCTTGAAATCAAGAAGATTGAAACAAAAATGCAAAAAAAAAATTTCAGGCTTCCGCTTCCGGAGAAGATCTTTCAATCCATTTCATTGAGCATTCGGGATTAAAAACCTAACATGTCTATACTGAATGATGATATAGGTCGACGTGGAACGAGCACAGTTGTCGTCAGAATCGATGTATTTGGACAGGTCCCTTCATGTAAATGACCTCAAGAAAAGGGGGAGCAAGGCCCTTCGTGAACATCAATTCGAGCAGGTTTATATCGCCTTTTCTTTTCTAGGATTTCGAAGCATGTACACATGATTATGCAGCTGGCTAATTGATTTTGCCTTTTTTTTCTCTGGTCATTGGGTGGTTATACGCCAGAGCTGATAGAATCAAAATCGAATGATACAATGATTCTCATTAACCGATGCGTTGCATATCCTCAATTGATACGCAGAGCATCGGTTAATCAGAATCGTTGGATCATTCGATTTGATTCTATCAGCTCTGGCGTACAACCACCCAATGACCGGGAAAAAAAGGCAAAATCAATTAGCCAGCTGCATAATCATGTGTACAGGCTTCGAAATCCTAGAAAAGAAAAGACGATATAAACCTGCTCGAATTGATGTTCACGAACGGCCTTGCTCCCCCTTTTCTTGAGGTCATTTACATGAAGGGACCTGTCCAAATACATCGATTCTGATGACAACTGTGCTCGTTCCACGTCGACCTATATCATCATTCAGTGGTTTTTTGCATTTTTGTTTCAATCTTCTTGATTTCAAGGGTTTTCGTTTTCCCCGGACTGTGCCATAAAAAAACAAGTAAAAGTTGTTTATAAGAATTAAATCTTTCGTTCGAATTGAGATTAAAAATAAATTATTCTAAGATCTCTCAGCAATAATATGATATAATAGGTTTCACATAACATACCCCTGAAGCAGGAGGATGTGCATTGGCAGTAGCTGCATATCCTTGCAGACAACGCAAGACCTCGGTCTTTGGCCGGAGTTTTTTTCCCAAACGTGAAAAAAAAAATACAGCAAATTTTCAGAAAAAAAAAAAAGATTATAGGAATCTATAACCGCTCGAAATATGCATATGACGTGCAAGTACATGGACATAAATTTCAGATGATCGTCATGTAGAGTGAAAATAAAGGATAACATAAAATCATCAAATAAAATTCAGCAAAGAGCAATCAAAAGTATTATGTAGAGCGAATAGGGAAAGACATATCGAGCTTGTTAGGTGCATTCATGATCAAGCTATGCCTCGAGTGTATTTCAAAGGTTTTCGAAAGTATTTTGTTGTTTCGCAATAAAGGAAGCGAATAATTAGATATGCTTGGCCAATCCAAGAACATCTAAACTTTTTTTCAAAAATTAATAACTTCCAAATCGATATATAACAGCATTCCTAGATTGAGATACTAACGGCTTCTTGCAGATGCGAATAAGAGACATATTGACCTTGACATCGAATTGCGACAAACACAGTAAAAAACAAGATGACAAACAACCTATCCATGGCACGATCGACTATCAAGCATCAAATCACATTTTGTCCACTTTTTTCTTATAGATAAGAAATTACAAGACACCTCAAAATCTTACATTTGTAAACTCTATTTCCCTTATGCCCGTCAATCCATAGACACACATGTGATATAGATATATACAACTCATTAAACCTATTTTTTCGACCTATGGATTAAAGAACATGACACAATTAATAAAAAATACTAACTCTTAATTCCGAAAAAGAAAAAAAAAACATTTATCATAATTCATCAACCTCTCCATATAACAAAAAAAAAGGTCAGAAAATTAGATCTTTTCTATCATCAACAAGCACCAAAGAAAAGATCCGCCACTGATCAATACGATTCACATAAAGCCAACAACAAACCAGCATTTCCAAGAAACGAAAGACAAATAAAATAGAACACCAACACACGAATCAATGGACAACAAAGATTTCGATCTATATAATATGAAAGAAAGGAAGAAAGAAAGAAAGAAAGAAAGAAAGAAAGAAAGAAAGAAACCCTACCCGGTCATAATTGTATTCCCCTTGCAGTGCTTTCTTCTGTCCATTCTCCAGTCCTCTTGGACATCTCTTCCTCGCTGCTCCGGCGCGCGGATCCCTTCCATGGTATCACTGGGGCAGCCTCGACCACCTGGGGCCGGATCTGTAGCTGGTTCAGCGTTTGTGGTGGATGGTTCGGCTGTGACTGACGGCTCTTCTACGGTTGCGGCCTCTGATTCTATCGGTTAGGTTAGGTTGCTTGTTTTGGCCGTTCCAGCTTTGTTTCAGTGTGTTTAATGTAATAGTCGTGAATGAGATCTTTCTTAGAGAATGTGTGTGTGTATATATATATATATATATATATAGACACTCACGTGTGGGGTTTGTGTGTGTGTTACTTGTGAGTGAGGGCAGAAGAAGGCTCTCGAAGCTTTCTTGTTGAGATAAGTTTCTGACTTATTGCTTTTGAATTTATTTTTGGAGAGTCAGTTCAGTACCCACTTTGGCGACATGCTTCGGGTGAGTAACCGCTTACCTTATCATTTAATAAAAGAGGAAAAAAAAATTAATTATTAAAATAGTTGGGATGGTTGGTAAATATTAAATTTTTCAACATATCTCTAAATTGGCAGAAGATTCTATGGACCCACAATTTGAATGAATTCTGTGTGAATTTGAAACATCTCTTGTTCCAAATATTGGGAAAACAATCTAAATTAAAGATATATTTATTTATCAAATATCTGTATATTTTATATTCCCGATTTACTAATTCCATGCTTCTATTATACAGAAGCCCATGTTTCACAACTCTTGATACTTTTTGGTAATAGTTTTATGTAGTTACGATATTAAACATAAGATGATGATCAGTTACACATTCTTATGGACTCGAGTGAAGTTTCCTAAAGTCCAAAGGGGCATGCAGTAATGTTAGATCGGAATTACTTAGATGTGTTAGCGAACTCTTAGATTCGAATTCACTATGGACATTGACTATCAATGTTGAGAAGGGATTGTGACATTCTCACATGACATTGGGGTTTAGTCCCGTACACTGGCGGCACAAGCATATAACCGATTAAATGAAGATATATTAAAATCTAACGATTAGGAATAACCGAAATGAAAATAATACCAATTATTAACAACCTGAAAATCCCGATGAAAAAATAAATAAATAAAAAATAACAATAAAAAAAAAGTAACCGAAGCAAAGCAAATAAAATCTAAATCAAAAGGACTAAGAAGAAAATTAATACTTATTGTTGGGATTAATAAGGGGATTTTAGAGATAACTACCCAATGGACTTCTAGTGTTATGATTCAGACTCTATATATTTGATTTTGTATATAAGTACTGACACGAGGCTCAAAATTAGTTTTAACTCCCCCACTGATTTATTACTGTAATGCCATTTCTTTTCTTGTTTTCTTTTCATATTTTAATTCATTTTCTAACTTTTTGTTACATATCCACTAAATCATAAAATCATTATTATTTCATGTGATTTATATGATAAAAACAAATAAACATATCTAATTTATTCTTTGTTTCATGGCGATCAAAATGATATCCATATCTTATATTTTTCGATATTCATAAGAATAAATTTATTTTTTTTGTAAATTCTGCAATATGTGACACAGAATACTTGAAATAGGGGGATAAATACTTAAATCGAGATGAAAATACTTAAATTTCAGCACATAATACCGATATTTATACTCAAAATACAAATCAATTGGAGCGGGTATTCTAAGGTAAAAATGGATGCTTTCATCGTAAATCTTATATGGTAATGACATTTAACATCAACAACATGAAAAATTATTTTTGCTCCCAACTTCACATTCAACGTATGTTAAATATTTAAATTGAGATTTAAGTACTTAAATTTTCAGCAAATAACACATTTTTGTGTTTGTGTGAAGATAAATGTCATTACAATGTAAGATATTTGATGAAAACTACTATTTTGGTCTTTAATGACTAGGTACAATTAGGATGTATTTTTTGCACAAATATAAGTATTATTGACCTAAATTAATTACTTTAGTCTCGATTAAGGTATTTTAACATCGAATTCAAGTATTTGAATTAGTCTAAGGTAAAGTTGCCAGAAACTCATTTTTTGTGCTTGTGTGAAGATAAATATCATTACAGTGTAAGATATTTGATGAAAAACTATTATTTTGGTCTTTAATGACTAAGTATAATTAGGATGTATTTTCTGCATAAATATAAGTATTAATGACCTAAAATTAAGTATTTTAGTCTCGATTAAGGTATTTTAACATCGAATTCAAGTACTTGAAGTAGTTTAAGGTAAAGATGCGAGCAACTCCTTTTTTGTGCTTGTGTGAAGATAAATGTCATTACAATGTAAGATATTTGATGAAAACTACTATTTTGGTCTTTAATGACTAGGTACAATTAGGATGTATTTTCTGCATAAATATAAGTATTATTGACCTAAAATTAAGTATTTTAGTCTCGATTAAGTTATTTTAACATCGAATTTAAGTACTTGAAGTAGTCTAAGGTAATGATGCGAGCAACTCCTTTTTTGTGCTTGTGTGAAGATAAATGTCATTACAATATAAGATATTTGTTGAAAACTACTATTTTGGTCTTTAATGACTAGGTACAATTATGATGTATTTTCTGCACAAATATAAGTATTATTGACCTAAAATTAAGTATTTTAGTTTCGATTAAGGTATTTTAACATCGAATTCAAGTACTTGAATTAGTCTAAGGTAAAGTTGCGAGAAACTCATTTTTTGTGCTTGTGTGAAGATAAATATCATTACAATGTAGGATATTTGATGAAAAACTATTATTTTGGTCTTTAATGACTATGTATAATTAAGATGTATTTTCTGCATAAATATAAGTATTATTAATCTGAAATTAAGTATTTTAGTCTCGATTAAGGTATTTTAACATCGAATTCAAGTACTTGAATTAGTCTAAGGTAAAGTTGCCAGAAACTCATTTTCTGTTCTTGTGTGAAGATAAATATCATTACAATGTAAGATATTTGTTGAAAACTACTATTTTGGTCTTTAATGACTAGGTATAATTAAGATGTATTTTATGCATAAATATAAGTATTATTAACCTGAAATGAAGTATTTTAGTCTCGATTAAGGTATTTTAACATCGAATTCAAGTACTTGAATTAGTCTAAGGTAAAGTTGCGAGAAACTCATTTTTTGTGCTTGTGTGAATAGTAGGACCCTAATTATTATTGACCTAAAATTAAGTATTTTAGTTTCGATTAAGGTATTTTAACATCGAATTCAAGTACCTGAGTTAGTTTAAGGTAAAGTTGGAAGGAAACTCCTTTTTTGTGTTTATGATGACAAATATTATTACAATGTAAGATACTTGCAGAAATTTAAGTATTTAAATCTGGATTTAAGTATTTAACATACATTGAATGTGAAGTTGAGAGCAAAAATATTTTTTTTTTCATGTTGTTGATGTTAAATGTCATTACCATATAAGATTTATGACGAAAGAATGCATTTTTTTCTTAAAATACTCGATCCAATTGATTTGTATATTTTGTATAAATATTGGTATTATTTGCTGAACTTTAAGTATTTTTGTCTCGATTTAAGTATTTATTCCCTTATTTCAAGTATTTCGTGTCACATATTGCAGAATTTATAAAAGAAAAAAATTATTCTTATGAATATCGAAAAATATGACATATAGATATCATTTTGATTGTCATGAAATATGGAATAAACTAGATATGTTTATTTGTTATTATCATATAAATCACATGAAATAACAATGATTTAATGATTTGGTAGATATGTAATCAAAAAGTTAAAAATAAATTAAAATATAAAAAGAAAATATGAGAAGAAAGGACATTATGGTAATTAATCAATGGGGAGTTAAAACTCATTTTCACCTAGAAGTTGTTTACACAATCAAATATGGAGGGTTTGAATCATAACTCTATAACTTCATAAGGTATTTATCTCTAAAAATCCCTTAATAATAAGCGTTGGGAATTTCTCCACGTTGCAATATTACTAGCCAGACTTTTTCTTTTGGTCAGATTGCATATTTACGAAGCTCAGCTCATATTTTTTCTCCCCAAAGACTACCACTCAATCTACAGTCTCAACCGTCTTATTAGGTAGAGTTGAAGTGATTATGTGCTGTTGTATGGTTCAACTTCGAAAATAAGCGAAAACAATGGCCCTAATACGGATCATAGGTGGCAACTGGGCTGCGCCGCTCCCGGCGCACGTTAGCCCTCAGCGGCAACGCCGGTTAAGCACGCGCGCCACGCTGTCATCTCCGCCACGTGGCGTCACGGGACAGGTGGACTGGGTGAAGGAAACCGAGAGCTTCTTTTTAAACGATGGCCGGCCCATCATGTTGTTCGATGGTAAGCAAAGATTAAATGGATCAGTAAGATAACATTGATTGATTACACAATTTTAGATTAATTATTATGATACTCTGAAAATTCCTCATTTGATTTCTGTCCGGCTCAGTGATTTTGTTTGTTAGCACTATTATTAAAATTATAACAAGGTGCCGACATAATTTGACATGAACTGATAACATAAGGAGTAATTTTCATTCGTTTGCACAAGTGTTTATAATAACTTCGGCGTTTTAGTGCTTGTTTGAGTTTTGCGTGTTAGTCTTGTCCGTGATAACTACGGTATGAGATCGTATGTTCACATCACATGTTCCACTAATTAGATGTTCACACGTGTCCATTTCACAATTTCATCTACCCCATGATTAAATAATAAGTGGACATGTGTCAACACCTCGTTGATGAAACACCTTGATGAGAACACAAAATGGGAAAAGAAAAGTCAAACTAGATGAATACGTGATAAATGAATGTGAATGCACTTATGTTTATGAAAATGCTAATAATCAAGTACTGACATTATCAACTATTTTGGAAAGGTAATGCACATATGTTTATGAAAATGCTAAGAGTCTAGTAGTGACAATATCAACTATTTTGGGAAGGTTTGTGCTTATCTTCCGAAATTAGAGGTATTCATACGGTTCAAGTAACTGATATCGTACCATTGCACTGCGATTAACGGTTAAAACATGGACCGAAACAGTTTATGTCCTATTTTGATTAGCCTAAAAGAAATCGTAAATTGGATGTTGAATTCCAAATATATATCTATATATGCATATATGTTATAAATAAGGTATATAAAATTAGAATATGGTACTCTTTTTCCAAGCTTAAGCTTTTAAATGAAGTGTTCATTTAACATGGTATCACATGCCAAGATTTCATTGGTACAAATTCTCACAACCGTTGGTTTAAGAAAATTACACGTCTAATGCTACATAAAAAAGAACTTAGCGTAGTTGAGAAAGGCTTTTTGGAAATAAAGGATATAAAATTAAGATACGATACATTTCCTTAAAGCTTAAAGTTTTAGGTAAACTGGTCATTTACCATATGCATATATATTTAATGGATAAATTAACGTTCAAGATTTAGTAACAATTGGAGATCAACTATCACGATTTCTTAACCATTGAAGAATGTCCATTGGAAATCGACGATTTGAATTGCCAGTTTTGACCATTATTTTATTTTATATGCCTATTTATAAAATTAATAAGTTCAACAACTGAATCGGCTGTTTGAACTGAAACACTAATCGAATCCGAAATTTTTTGTGCCATGGTTCGATTACGGTTGCACCGATTCCTTTCACTCGTAATCGGCGGTTCGGAACCGAGAACTGAGACCGACTGAGCCCCTCTAGAGGAAGTTATTCTTTACTTCTAGGAACGTGAGATAATCAATAGAATCAGAGTATTATCAGCTCAACAACATATTTGCCGTGATTAAAATTTTGTAACCTTCCCAAGTTCTTTCGCCACACACGTACTTTGCTTTCTGTAATAGGTGTATGCAATTTATGTAATGGAGGAGTGAAGTTTGTTCGTGACAACGATAAGAAAAGGTATATGTATGTATGTATCTTATTACATAAACTTAATCTATATGGTTATAATTTCCTATTGTCTCTTTTTCCACATTCATCTAAATATTGTCTGTTATTTAATCCATCAGGATTATAAGATATGAAGCCCTACAGAGTGAAGCAGGCAAGAAACTATTGCAGAGATGCGGTAGGGCACCCGATGACATTTCGAGCGTCGTGCTTGTCGAAAAAGATAGGTAATTATATATCTACATATATGTGTATATGATTATAGTAATATTTGATAATACACTTTTTCTATAATATGATAGTAAGAGAATGTTGAGTTTGGTGGTTTTAGATCATATATCAAGTCAGAAGCTGTGGTGAAGATTATGGAGTACATTGATTTGCCCTTTCCACAGCTGGCATTCCTTCTCAAGCTCGTGCCCTTGTAAGTTCATTTATTCACATAGGAGTTAGATTACATATG
This sequence comes from Lindernia subracemosa, assembly GCA_028392965.1. Taxonomy (NCBI): domain Eukaryota; kingdom Viridiplantae; phylum Streptophyta; class Magnoliopsida; order Lamiales; family Linderniaceae; genus Vandellia; species Vandellia subracemosa. The sequence continues at coordinate 724,201 of JAQPCC010000092.1, read as the reverse complement.
GGCTGTGACATATTTTACTCTTCTGTAAATCATTTGCAGATTTGTACGTGATGTTGTGTATGATAACGTAGCAGATAATAGATACAGTTTCTTTGGTCGTACGGATTCATGTGACATATAGTATATATATATATATATGTATATGTATATAAAGGTAAAAACAACGTTGTAGTTCTTGCTTTTGCTGAACGTTGAAAGGAAATGATGAGGATGGTGTGTCGTCATGCATGTAATAGAGAGAGTTGTATTTGGATAATATGTGCAAGAGACTTGATGAAATTGGTGAATAATAACAATTGCAGGCCATTGCATTCTGTTTGTCAAAAGACAACCTAGTAAGTCTATTTACCTATTATTTGATTAAAACTCTTAATTTTGATGGGGAAGATTGTTCGGGCTTATCCAACCTAACCTATTGACCCATTATTTGATTAAAAATCTTAGTTTTAATGGGGTATATTTGGATATTCGTTGAATTAAATTCCATTTTCGTTGAAAAAAATAAAAAGATGATTAGTTTGTTATTTGTTCGAGTTAACTATGTTCTTATTTTTAAATTTATTTAATAGGTAAACGAAAATAAGATCAAACAATAAATGATTATAACAGATTAGATTAATCTAAGATTGTACTATAATTAAATTAAGTAATCGAAATATGAAAGTAGCATACTTCTTGATGGTTTTTTTTTTTTGTGTTGCTTGCCCGTTTTTAATTCGGACTCGCCCCGGGACTTCTTGATGGTTTTGTACATCATAATCCACAACCTAGAGTACCTATTTATAGGCCGAAATTCCAACCTCTTCAACTAATCATCATATTTAATCTCTGATTACAAAGTTTTAACTCATCAACATTCAGCAATATATAAAATAAAAATAATACAACATGACATAATTCATTAAATTCTGTAAGAAAACTAAAAAAAGAGACTATAGTTTCTTCTGCCAGTAACAAAACCAAGTCTGAAGCACTGCTCGATGAAAGCTTGTGCACTGATTGATGCCCTAACTGGAAACCTGGAAAAGGAGGAGATTACCAATAAACTAACGGTCATTATTCATAGCATCAGCTTAGTGTAAAAAAAAAAACCACAGCAAAGAGTGTTCTACTCCATCATGGAGATATATATATATATATATTATGTATTTATTAAAAAAAAAAGACAAATGACAATATACATTAGTCGAATGTCTATTATATATCGCAACGTAACAAACCTTTATGCGCCCGCTGCCATCTAAGTGCTCCTCACAGAGCATAAATACCTTAGCATGTACTCGTTCGAAGAACACGTATCAGCAAGATCTTGATGCAATCTCTTGAGATATTTAAAAGGGACTAACGAAGCAACTGAAGCAACTGTGACCATCGCATAATGAATTCCAGGTGTGGGCATTTTTCGAGAAGATCCGCTAGTGCTTCGATGAATCTCTTGAGATATTTAAAAGGGACTAATGAAGCAACTGATGGTATCTCCATAGGAGAAACAGCAAGTATGCATTCTTTTATTAATGCGTCTTCATTCATCCGAAGACTGAGGATAAGGGCTCTTTCCATTTGACAGTCTTTTAGAGCCGCATCAACTGCCTACGCAGGCACACACAGAAGCCATGATCAGATAGGTATATAAATATGGGCTCATTTGACAAATACAAGTAAGACTGTATGGTTCACCTCGGGTGTAACGTCAATATCGAGATCTGTGGGGTCTAACATAACAGTCTGATCCATAGAGTACAGCATCGCCCCTTCTGTAGTTGCAGCAGCACAACTCCGGCCAGTTGGAGCCATTCTCAGGCACTTTGTTCTGACCGTGGGCCTTCCAAGGCTGGGCATGGATCCTGGCAAATCATATGCCATTTTAGTTCGTGTTTGCTTGGTCACGCCTTCCTCTACATCACTGTTGTCCTCGTCTATCAAGTTCAATGGGCCCGCATCGGTCATATTCTTTGAATTCAATAAATCTGCTACCCCGTCTAGTGACTCGTTGAAGTTTAGTTCAAACTTCTTCATCAATGCCTGGTATCTCAAGCAATGGCGAGGCCGGAAAAAAATTAACGGAGCAATTCTCATAAACAGACCGTTATTAAGAAATCGGAAGATGTTCAGTGGGGTCCCATTCGTTTTAAAAAATCATGTCCAGCAACCAAATATATGTTATTTTGGAGATAAATGAGGTCGAATGACCTCAAACCAAAATATTTAAGTTGGAGGACTTAAGATAACCCAATATGTTGGGGCTCACCTGATCAGCAACATCATACATACATACATATTTGCTATTTCCACCAGCAAATATGTATAAACCATCAGCGGAGTAGGACAAGGTGCCTGAAGCATTTCCCAACTGTGGAGTTAGCAGCCGTCTTTCGATCAGTCATGAGACGTCCACCTGATATATCCCTTCGACCTACGATATTGTTGTACATTTCAAGGCCTTGCAAAGGATCCCAGAAATGAATTTGCCCATCTAGGGTGCTACAAGCCAGCTGTTTACCATCTGGGCGATAAACAAGAGTGAGTACATCATGCGAGTGATCGAATTTTTCAATACCACCTCTTCCATCAAAGATGTCCCACAAGCGAACAGTTTTGTCCCAAGAGGAGGAAGCCAACGTTGCCTAAACAATAGGCAGGAAATTTGATCAATGAGGTAACTATGAGTTGTATGTTGAGGACATGAAACAAAGTAAGTAGAGATGTATTGCAAGAATCTGAGCAACTAAGGATTTTTTTCTAGGTTCAAAAACAAAGATGGAGGCACCATATTATAGAAATTGAAATAAAAATTTACTTACAGTAGTTGGAGAGAACATTAAACCATGGACTGGGCCCTTATGCCCACTAAGAATATCCAACAACTTTTTTTCTCGGTCAAGTCGGGCTATAAGATAGCACAAAATCTGCAATTTGATAATTCTGTTGGAGCTCCCTCGGAGTCACCGACATGGCAGTTTTATTTGGAGAGCGAGAGTGATTCCACGGGTGAAGAATTTTGCATGGAGACTTGGCAAAAATATTCTGCCCACAGCTCATAATCTCCAACGCCGCAGATGTCTCAAGGATGGTCTGTGTCACCGATGCAACCTACGGGTAGAGGACGACCACCATCTGTTCGTTCAGTGTAAGGAATCGAAGGAGGTCTGGCGAAACTCCTCTATTCCATATAGTCTGATACGCATTTGGGCGGGAACAGCAGAGGAATGGTTGAGAAATATCTATGATAATTTATCTCCGACAAAGTTCGCTATCTTTTTAAACATCTGCTGGTCTTTATGGTCTGCGCGTAATAAATGGGTGATGGAAATCGTTCCGACTCTGCCACGTATTATTCTTAGCCGGGCTGCTGAACTGGATGTACCCTTCGAACCGGAAGTTGATAAACCGCGATGCAAGGGGTCGTGGATACGCCCAAACGCTGGTGTGGTGAAGCTCAACTTCGATGGCGCCCTTCATTGTGATCGGGGGGAGCTTCAATCGGAGTGGTTGCACGGGATCATAATGGGTTATGTCTGGGATGGTGGTTTAGGTTTCTTGCAGGCGATTTCCTCCCGGAGACTATAGAGGCGTTGGGCGCTCGTTGGGCGATGGAGGTTGCTCGGCAACAAGGATGGTTACAAATTATAGTGGAAGGAGATTGTCTGAACGTCATTACAAATCTTCGAGATGGGAATTCACAATCTAATCGCATATGAATTGTGTTAGAGGACTGCTTAGTTATGGCCCAAGATTTTAGCAGTATTTCTTTTAATTTTGTTCGTCGTGGTGGCAATACTGTCGCTCATTATTTAGCCAAAATTGTATTTTGCCGAAAATTTAAAAGACAACGCAACTCAAGAGAAAGACGTCCAAAACATTTTTCCGCCAAACTCATTCGAAGGCATGGCTGGACCGATGACAAGATCAAGAAAGAAGAAGATGGATGAGGCCTTGTGCAAATTCATAATGGAAGCCCGACTTAAAGAGGCTCATTCGCATACCCACAAGCCCAAAATCGTCAATTTATTAGAAACAGCAAAGCCCAACCAATTGGATTCATCCAGGAGTTGAAGAAAAGGATCAAATCAGCCCAATATCATCCAAGCTCTAGTTCATTTCGTCCATGACCTTCCAAGTTCCATTGAAGTCAATAAAGATGGTCAAATGAAGGTTAAAGTTGCCCCAGCCCGCGAATCGAACAGTAGCTTGGACTGCTCTCCAAGGCAAGGGGGGATTACTCAACACTAACTAAGCTTAAAGGCTATCCAGCCTTTATTTGAATTTGATTTGAAAGAATGGGTTTTCAAGGGAACTAGAAATTTCAGAAGCAAGACTTGGCACAACCGCTTAGCGCAAGGAATATTATGAAACCACTAGCTGCAATCAAACTAACTGCTGGCGTTTTCATGATAGCAAGGTGCTCTCCTTTATTTGAATACCCGCCTACGGCTTTTCTCCTGCTACTGGTTCAACTCCTAACCTAGTTGGTCAATCAGCCGAACTCAAAGAAACTTCGAAGCCGGGCCTTTTCCCCTCCATTCTGGACTGAAGGACAAGAGAAAAGCGAGCCACCTGTTTCAATCAGGCCCGGAGAGAACCAGTACTCTTAAGATTGAGTGAAGACAGGAGATGATGGTCTTCTTCTGATGTCTCCAAGCCGGCCATAATAGAATAGATAGGCGAAGCAGTCAATAGGGAAATCCCAATTCATTGGGCCTTCTGGCGCTACTATATGTATAGAAAAAGGAAGAAGGCATCTCATTGATTCTTTCAACCCTAAGAAAGATTAAGGCGGGATGTCAGCAGAGTCAGCAAGGGATAGAAGATAAATTTATCCCTGAAGCGTATTCTTCCGAAACTCTTCTTCTTATAGTTGATGTGATGGAAGGTCATTCGGCTATAGCAACTAAACAAGCATTTCGGATATACCGCCGTAGGCTTTTCTCCTGATCGAGAAAGAGCGTTTACTCCAACCGAAACGACCGAGAAAGAAATAGACCAGGTGACCCGTGAGAGCGAGAGTAAGCGGAGGACGGATACGGGGAAGTTTTATGCATGCAAGAAGGAACTCAAGGAGCCATTCAAAGTTCATCTAGGAGTCAACAAAACCCTTCCAAATCCATCTTGAAGTCATGTCTTATCATTAATGAGTCAAACTAGTTTATTTAATGTTCTTAGCCTAGTTCATCTATAAATAGCCTATGTAATTTCGAAATTTATCAATCAATCATCATTTCAAACTTGTAAGGTTTTCCTTATTCCCTAGCTTTGAGTGCTAGTTCAAGTCTTTGCAATTTACGTGCAAATACTTTCCCGGCTTATCAACTAAATCCATTCCATTTAGTTGTGGCGCCAAAACCATCTTCATATAGCTTTCGTAATTCAAAGGTGATAGGTTTAATATACCTATTGTTGTTGGGTTCGTTAAGTCATAGGGGGTTGGGTATTTTGGAACTCTATCCTTCGTAAGATTCTACTTCGGTGTGATTCAAAGGTGATAGGTTTAATATACCTATTGTTGTTGGATTCACTTGAGGGATATTTCGAAATCCATATACATATATACGACTATCCAAAGTCGAAAGTCAACGTTCAAGGCACGATCATTTCAAGTGAACTCGTATATCAAATTCGAGATTCACATCAGTTTGGTATCAGAGCTAGTAGCCTTGAGAGGTTGAATATAGCAGAAAAAAAAAAACAAAAAAAAAAACCTGAAAAAAAAAATGAGAAGCGTTTATTCTTGAGTCGTACTACATAGTCATTCCTCATCTCTTAGTTGTTAAGTCGAGTTAGTATTTGTCAACGTTTTGTTTTGTGAGGATTGAACAAGTCTCAATGGTTTTCGAATAAGGAAAAAAAAAGAGTGATTAAAAAAAAATTGAGTGACCCCACCCTTCACATAAGCCTTCAACCGAAATGGCCGACCAACAAGAAGAAGATCGTGAACGAGTTCCAAATTTATTTCAGCGGGCATTTGTTGATACTATTGCAGCTCAATTCAATCGAATAATGGAAACGATGATGGACCGGATGGATCAAATGGAAACAAACTTAAACCGGAATCAACGACGGGGTGCCTCTGACGTAGATGAGGATGAGGTGCTGTCTGAAATCTCACGAGGTGATAGGAGGAGAGAGCGAAGGGGAGGAAACGACGATGATCTAAAGGGTATCAAAATGACTATTCCTATTTTTCAAGGAAAGAGTGACCCCGGAGCCTATATCGAATGGGAAGCCAAAGTAGAGAAAATATTTTCTCTCCACAACTATTCCGAAGAAAAGAAGGTTCAGCTTGCAGCTCTCGAATTCCAAAGTTATGCTTTAACTTGGTGGGACAAATTGGTCGCGTCGAGGCGAAGAAATAGAGAACGTCCAATCAGAACGTGGGAGGAGATGAAAGCAACTTTGAGGAAGCGATTTGTTCCCCCTCATTACTACCGAGAGCTGTACAACAAGTTACAAAGTATTGTGCAAGGATCGAGGAGTGTTGAAGAGTATTACCAAGAGTTAGATACGGCAATGACGAGAGCAAATGTCGAGGAAGATCCCAAAGCTACCATGGCTCGATTCTTACGAGGGTTAAGGCGAGAGATTGCTGACGTCGTTGAGTTGCAGCACTATCTTGATATGGAGGAGATGCTTCATATGGCTGAGAAAGTCGAACGCCAATTGAAGAGGAGAGACAACAGAACTTCTAAGCCAACTCCATGGAAAACACCTGGTAACCCGAAGTGAGATGGCGAAGTCGAGAAGAAATCCGAACCAAAGAAGAGCGACCCTAAAATCATATCTAAAGGTGAATCAAGTAAGGGTACTTCTTCTCGAGTTACATGTTTTAAGTGTTTAGGAAAGGGCCACATAGCATCACAATGTCCGAACACGAAAACCATGATGATGCTCAATGACGGTTCGTATGTAAGTCAAAGTGGCAGTGATGTGGAAGAAGAGCCGGAGGATGAAGGTGAGCAGTACGAGTCAAGTGGCGATGAGGTTCTCGTTGCCATGAGGTCCCTGAACGTACAAGTAAAGGAAGACGATTCGCAAAGACATAACATCTTTCACGCCCGATGCAAAGTCCAAGATAAGGTATGCATGCTAATAATTGATGGAGGAAGTTGCACTAATTGTGTTAGTTCATACCTTGTAGAGAAGTTTGGGTTACCCTTGATCAGACATTCTACTCCATATCGACTACGATGGCTGAATGATAGTGGCGAGATAAGGGTAAACCGACAAGCTCTAGTGAAGTTCTCAATCGGCAAGTACGAAGACGAAGTATTGTGTGATGTGGTGCCGATGAGTGCGAGTCATATACTACTTGGACGTCCATGGGAGTTCGATCGTGACGCTGACCACAAGGGCAAGACGAATAAATACCAGATGGTCCACAAGAATAAGACGTACACGCTTGTTCCATTGTCGCCTCAACAAGTTTACAAGGAGCAGGTCAAAATGAGCGAAAAGATAAAACATGAGAGTAGAGAGAAAAAAGAAAAAGGTGAGGTAGAGAGAAATGAAAAGGATGAGAGAAAAGAAAAAGAAAAAAATGTGAGAAAAGAGCCGAAAGCAAGTGAGAAAAAAGGCGCTTTCTTTGCTAGCGTGAGAGACGTGGATAGGGCCATGGCTTCTTGCAAGCCGATTTATCTTCTCCTACTTGACAACACTATTTCTAACGACCTTTCTAACTCCATACCTATGGAGATCGTGGATGTTTTGAAAGATTTTGCAGATGTGCTACCCGATGAAATGCCCAACGAGCTACCGCCGATTAGAGGGATTGAGCACCAGATCGATTTCCTTCCGGGTTCAGCCATTCCAAACCGATCAGCCTATCGTGCGAATCCAAGGGAAACTAAAGAGTTACAAAAACAAGTTGAGGAGTTACTTTCAAAAGGGTTAATCCGTGAGTCCCTTAGCCCATGCGCTGTACCGGTAATTCTCGTCCCAAAAAAAGATGATATGTGGCTTATGTGTATTGATTGTCGAGCTGTTAATAAAATTACCATAAAGTATCGTCATCCGATTCGAAGGTTAGATGATATGCTTGATGAGCTACATGGTGCCCAAATCTTTTCAAAAATTGATTTGAAGTCTGGTTATCATCAAATAAGAATGAAAGATGGTGATGAGTGGAAAACGGCTTTTAAAACAAAATTTTGTCTTTATGAGTGGTTAGTTATGCCATTTGGTCTAACAAACGCACCTAGCACTTTTATGCGACTTATGAACCATGTTTTACGTCCTTTCATTGGTAAGTTTGTTGTTGTTTACTTTGATGATATTATGATTTATAGTAGAAGCATGGAAGATCATATTGAGCATATTAAACTCGTGCTTTCTACACTTAGAAAAGAAAAACTATATGCTAATGCTAAAAAGTGCATGTTTTGCATGGAGGAAATTGTTTTTCTTGGCTATGTTGTAAGTACTAACGGTTTGCGTGTTGATGAGTCAAAGGTGAAAGCTATCCATGAATGGCCGACGCCAACCAACGTATCCGAGGTGAGATCTTTCCATGGGCTTGCAAGTTTTTATCGTCGCTTTGTGAAGCACTTTTCTACAAAGGCAGCCCCGCTTAACGAGTTGGTGAAAAAGAACGTTAAATTTGAATGGGGTGACAATCAGCAGAAAGCCTTCGAGGAACTTAAGAACGACTTGACTAATGCTCCTATTTTAGCCTTACCTGATTTCTCTAAGACTTTTGAAATTGAATGTGATGCATCAGGTGTCGGTATTGGTGCAATGTTACTTCAAGGAGGGAGGCCAATCGCCTACTTTAGCGAAAAACTGAATGGAGCAACCTTGACTTATCCAACGTACGATAAAGAGTTGTATGCTGTTGTGAGGGCATTGGAGACGTGGCAGCATTACCTCTTACTGAAGGAGTTTGTGATTCATACCGATCATGAATCAATCAAGTATCTAAAGGGGCAGAAAAATCTCCACAAGAGGCATGCCAAATGGATTGCATTTATTGAGACATTCCCTTATGTCGTTCAATATAAGAAAGGTAAAGAAAATGTTGTTGCCGACGCACTCTCACGAAGGTACTCTTTGATTACTACTTTAAGTGCGAAAATCATGGGCTTTGAATTTATTAAAGACTTATATGAATCTGATCATGATTTCTCAAATATTTTTAAAGCATGTGAGAGAGGTGCTTTTAACAAGTTTTATCGGCATGAAGGATTTTTATTTAAAGAAAAGCAAATGTGCATTCCTTCATGTTCACTTAGAGAGCTTTTAGTTCGTGAAGCTCATAGTGGAGGTTTAATGGGTCATTTTTGCTTTTTGAAAACTGTTAATATTTTACAAGAGCATTTTTATTGGCCTAATTAAAAAAAGATGTCGAAAGGATTTGTGACAGGTGTATTGAGTGCAAGCGAGCTAAGTCCACATCCCTTTCTCACGGTTTGTATACGCCACTTCCAATTCCTTCTTGTCCATGGACTGATATTTCTTTGGATTTTATTCTTGGTTTACCTCGTTCACAACGAGGGATGGATTCTATTTTTGTGATTGTTGATCGTTTTTCGAAAATGGCACATTTCATTGCTTGTAAGAAAACTAACGATGCTAAGCAAATTTCAGATTTATTTTTCAAGGAAATTGTGCGTCTGCATGGTGTTCCAAGATCTATCGTGTCTGACAGGGATGTAAAGTTTCTAAGCTAATTTTGGAAAACTCTATGGGGTAAGTTAGGAACGAAACTTTTGTTCTCCACTACAAGTCACCCACAAACCGATGGACAAACCGAGGTAACAAACCGCACCGTTGGGGTTTTGCTTAGGGCAATTATTGATAAAAACCTGAAAAGTTGGGAGGAGTGTTTACCTATTGCTGAATTTGCATATAATCATACAATACACACTTCGACTAAGTTTTCTCCATTTGAGCTTGTCTATGGTTTTAACCCGCTGACTCCTTTAGATCTTTCTCCTTTGCCTACTAATGAACAATTTAGTTTAGATGGAGAAAAGCGTGCAGCAGCAATCAAGAAACTTCACGAGCAAGCTCGAGCCAATATTGAGAAGAAAACCATGCAATACGCAAGACATGCAAACAAAGGTCGAAAGAAAGTAGTATTTGAACCCGGCGACTGGGTTTGGGTGCATATGCGTAAGGAGAGATTCCCAGAATCTAGGCAAACCAAGCTACATCCTCGTGGCGATGGACCATTTCAAGTCATAGCACGAATAAATGACAATGCATACAAGCTCGACCTTCCCGACGATTATGGCATAAGTGCTTCATTTAATGTTACTGATTTGTCTCCTTTTGAATTCGATGTAGGTCAGATTGATTCGAGGACGAATCCTTTTCAAGGGAGGGGAGATGATGGAATCCAAACCGAGAATTTAAAAGACAATGCAACTCAAGAGAAAGACGTCCAAACAATTTTTCCGCCAAACTCATTCGAAGGCATGGCTGGACCGATGACAAGATCAAGAAAGAAGAAGATGAATGAGGCCTTGTGCAAATTCATAATGGAAGCCCGACTTAAAGAGGCTCATTTGTATACCCACAAGCCCAAAATCGTCAATTTATTAGAAACAGCAAGGCCCAACCAATTGGATTCATCCAGGAGTTGAAGAAAAGGATCAAACCAGCCCAATATCATCCAAGCTCTAGTTCATTTCGTCCATGACCTTCCAAGTTCCATTGAAGTCAATAAAGATGGTCAAATGAAGGTTAAAGTTGCCCAAGTTTTGATGCATGCAAGAAGGAACTCAAGGAGCCATTCAAAGTTCATCTAGGAGTCAACAAAACCCTTCCAAATCCATCTTGAAGTCATGTCTTATCATTAATGAGTCAAACTAGTTTATTTAATGTTCTTAGCCTAGTTCATCTATAAATAGCCTATGTAAATTTTGAAATTTATCAATCAATCATCATTTCAAACTTGTAAGGTTTTCCTTATTCCCTAGCATTGAGTGCTTGTTCGAGTCTTTGCAATTTACGTGCAAATACTTTCCCGGCTTATCAACTAAGTCCGTTCCATTTAGTTGTGGCGCCAAAACCATCTTCATATAGCTTTCGTAATTCAAAGGTGATAGGTTTAATATACCTATTGTTGTTGGGTTCGTTAAGTCATAGGGGGTTGGGTATTTAGGAACTCTATCCTTCGTAAGATTCTACTTCGGTGTGATTCAAAGGTGATAGGTTTAATATACCTATTGTTGTTGGATTCACTTGAGGGATATTTCGAAATCCATATACATATATACGACTATCCAAAGTCGAAAGTCAACGTTCAAGGCACGATCATTTCAAGTGAACTCGTATATCAAATTCGAGATTCACATCACCTGTGACCCAAAAAAAGAAATGGTTTCCCAAAATCACCCTTTCCCTTCTTCTCCTCCTCCTTACATTGCTTCTCACCATCGAAATAAAACAACCTCACCACCAAATCTTTAGACCCAACGAGTAAATAATCTCCCTTTGGACTCCAATTCAATGACGTAATCCGGTCGTCAGCACTAACTAACGTCTTCACCAAATCAAACGGAAAAAAAACTCCTTTTTGAACCCTGGCGTCTGCTAAATCTTAACCTTTTTACCTTCTGCGATGGCGATGTAGCGCCCGTCCGGACTGAACTTGGCGGCATGAACAGTCTCTTTGAGCGAGATTCGATGGAGAACACACCGGCGCGTGAGATTTATGAACATGCATCAGTTGTTGTCATCGATATGGCTATGGGCTTGCCCTTAAATACCGGCATGGGCTTGTGCCACACAGACCTGGCGGAGGCTTAATTGCGCCACACACTCCAGTGGTGGGACTAATCCCCGGGACCAGATGAATACGTCCCAAAGCCACCTGACAACGATAGTCATGGGAAATAAATCACATGGGGACTACTCAAAGAATTGTGGGAGGGAGGTTTCGATCCCACGACCTAACACACAATTCCTTAAGGCCTCCTCCTTGATCAATATACCAAGGCCTCATTGGCAAGCCCTATTCGATAATGCTTTTGGGTCGAAGTGCTTTCTGTTCTGATTGATTAAACCCTATTCGATACTGCTTTTGGGTCGACGGGCCGAAGGAAGGTTCAGGCTGATACCGTTTTTGTATAATAGCCTTTGACTTGGTCTCCCTTTAAAAGATGCACCTCTAAATGTGTAAAGATCATGCTATCCTTACTAATAGACTGCAAAAGACGTTTTTATCCTCATTTAAGAAAATCAACTACCCGCCTAGTAATTCTAAGTCAATTTTGACTGAAGCTGAAACGTTAAGTAAAAGCAAAACGCTTAAAATTGCCAAGGAACAAATCAAGGAGAAAATGAGGAGACGAAAATCTACATTCTTTTTTAAAATCAACGACGAAATTGTTAAAGATTTTCCCTCTCCTCATCTTAAAAGGAAAGCATGCAAAGAAGTTCCAAGCTTAAGCAAGCGAACTTCCACGCTTATACCTCATCATTATAGAGTGAATGATGTGAATTCTTGTAGAAATCCGACTCATCATCTGATGACGCATATAGTGCGATAAGTTCGTATTCATACCTGAAATACTCGGTCCAGATTAAGTCTGAAAAATACCTTATGCGACTGGCTAGGGAGAAAATCTTCAGATCTTCTAAACCTAGACACACATTCACCGGCGCTGAATTGTCATTTCCCTCTAAGGTTCACCAAACTTGGGTTCCTAACACAGAAATCAAATTAAATAGGACTTTAAAGGATGATTTAGGATGTATATTTGAACTAAATGTGCATAAATTGTTTTATGCTAATATGGGAGGACCCATCCAAAAATGGGTACCAAAGTCTCAATAAAGTTTTGCAGATTCCCAGCATGGTTGGTATTCCGGAAGTTGCTCCACAACCATGACTGGTATGCAGCGTGAGCGACTTCAAACATCCCTCATGTATGGCAATTTGACGTAGTGGCTCCACATACATGATAATGGGAAACGACGTGAGAAACTACGACTATATGTGGTACATTCTATCTTTTGAACTGAATTGCATAATACCACATTCATACATATTTTTAAGATAGATACATTCTAATAATGTGTATGTTAATCAAATTTTCAAAATTTTAATTTGCATATGCATACGAGCTGAATTGAAAAATACCTATTTTTCAAAATGTTACTTTTTAAATATGCATTTTCAAAACTTTAAAATTTAAAATGCATATTACGCACGAAAATGATAGATACCATTTTTTCTATAGAATGAGCTTAATTTGAGGGGGAGCTACTATTTTATTTTTAAAAGAGAAGTGACCCTTATTTCTTTAGAAGGGAGCAATAATTATATTTTTAAGGGGGAGCGAACTTCAAATACGTGAATTTAGGGAAAGAGATTTACAGATTTTTCGAACTTACCACGCATCTTTTGAGGGGTAGCAAGTTTCTTTAGGAAGCATGATTTGAGGGGAAGGAATAATATATATATATATATATATATATATATATATAATATATATAACATACTAATATATATTACTAATACAATAAATATATATATTATATCCATATAATATATAGTATAAAAATATATTTTACTAATAACGATTAATATATATATATATATATATTATATATATATATAAAGAAAAAAAGAAAAATCTTCTCTCCTCATCATCAAGCTTCATGGAGATTACCTCCGACCTCCTAAGATGGACTTCAAAAGAAGAATCTCGTGCCTACAATAGTCAACTCTTTTCAAAAGGCGACAGTGGCTACAAATGCAAATCTCGGTGCTTGCTTCAACCGACCTGCTCAGGCTTGCTGACAAACAAAGCAGCACTCACTACTTCCTACCAGATGGATGGATACTTCGTTCCAATGATTCAGTCAAACCCAACTGAATCTAACCCCGGAACATCATCGAGAGTCAGTCGAATCACGAAGAAACAACCACGTCTACTAAACCCTTTTGAAAAGACTGACGCTACATGATTCCCTTACCTCACAAATTATTCGGACCAACCCCCATAGGTACAGGTGCTAATTTTATTAGCTCCCGGGTAGAAGTCGCAGCAATAGGTCCAACGGTGCGTGCACAACCGAGCCTTATCCTCTCGTCTATCTCACAAAAGACAGGTGTTTCAGAAATCACGGGGAACCACGTCTACTATCACCGCTTCACTCGGAAGCGGGATCTATTGAATTATGTGGTACTCAGCCCCACCACCACATTTCCTTGAGCACTCGAGTCTAGTGTGTCCTCACTTCCCATATATTTTTATATTTTCTAGGACACATTCACTTTTCTAACACCTGATCTTTGTGATCAAGCTAGAACTTCCGTAGACATGTCTTACTTAGACATGCTTCGAGGATCGGAAGGAAGTCCTACCGTTGCAACATCAATACAACAACGGAATCAGGCCATCGCCTCGAGCTAGTCTCTAGAACGATGTAAACGGGACGCCTATGTGGCCTCGGTTCTTCAAGCCCTGTCCTCACAGGCCACGTCTCGGGGTTTGTCTCTGAAGTCGTGTCGACGGATTGTCTTAGTGGCTCCGTCTGGTTATTACCATCATCGACCAATTTTTGCCGCGCTTACCACTCTGAAGCCAGGCTCCCCTACACTAGATCTGACGAATGTATTTCCAAAGGAGCCTTGGCACATTTTACTACACCCCATGCGTACCTTCTTCCGGAGACAGACAAGCTTCCTCGAGGTCGAACCAGACAACTTCCTTCGAGGAAGACGAATCCGGCGCCGAGAAGAAGAAGATTAGAGGAGACTTGACGACTTCAAATTACGGAGAAAGATCAAGACAAGATGCAAACAAAGTCCAAGATCCACGACATCATCAAAGTCGAATATCAGGGCGTGGATCACTATCTACATCCGGTCTACAGAATATAGCGTCAAGACAAGAGAGTCCTAGCCGAAAGAGCATTCAAAGCCTCCGCAAAAAAGAGGAGATAGCCCTTGTAGGGGGAGATTGTTAGGACTCAAGATGTTAACGGGAAGTATTCGTGACCCCGGTTTCTTATACGACGGATTGCCTTTGTGGCTCCGTCGGGTTATTACCAAACCTAAGCTCCTACTGTGCCTACCAACACCATCCTCTTGTCCCGACGACGTGATCAACATGCCAAATCACCGCCCCATTTTATATAATCGCCATGATGGTCTCCCCAACTCGATCATCATGAGGGGGAGTAGTACTAAATAAAAATGGAGCCAATACGTCAACGAAAGGGCAAGATTGATCAGAAATGCAGAAATCATCAAGCGTCGTCAAATCAAGCAAACACCGCCGACCTTCAAAGACCGAAGTTGCCGCCTCGTGTGTGTCTCTCCAAACTTCAAAGAAAACTTCTCAATCCCAACACAAAGTTGACGAAAAGTAGGGGGAGCTGCGTCACTATCGAAAGGAGAGATTAGACATAAAAAGAAGAAATCCGGCAACCGCCTCGTGTGCACCTCTTCGATTTTCCAAAGAGAAAATTCCCCAATCCCAACTTAAGGTTGAACAAAAGTAGGGGGAGTTTCGCGCCATCAGAGGGAGAAATGGAACACACAAAAAGAGAAAATTCTTCAAGATCCGGCAAGCAACTTCAAACACCATCCGGCATTTACGAGTCGAGCTTCAAAAGAAGATTAGGAAAATCTGGTGCCGAGAAGCGAAGATCAAGACACGGTGAACTTGAAGATCTCCAAAAGAAGAGGTTAAAAGACAAGACAAGGAGGAAATTCTTTTAGGACTCAGGCAAACGCACTAAGCTCCACAAAGATAATCCATGCCAAATTGAAGATTAAACACAAAGGGGAGATTGTTAGGATTATTTTATTGTATTCAATTAATTAGAATTATCTTTGTAGTTTATTTATAAAGATTCTCTTTATAAGAGGCTTAGTGTAATTGAGCTTTGTTAGGGGCACAAGTATTACATACCAATATGTGGTATAAATACTTGAACCCTAACACATAAATGTGTATTGTATGAAACTCTAACTAGAGAGAGAGAGCCGCTCAACGCTTCTCAAGAACACCACACCCCACTTCGATTCAATACTTCCCATCTTATCGTGGTAAAATCGTCCCTATTTTGGATTGTTAGGATAGAAAGCGAATCAACATTTACACACACGTCGACTGTGCACCGAGTACTAGTATAATATATGTCCCACTTTAAGAGCAGGTTCACACTATATTGAAAATTAAGCTTTTAGCAGAAAAGGAAGACATGAATGTTTATATTTATAATTAAGAAAAACTAAAAATAGAGCCATCAAGTCATTAATTAATAATTATTTATTAACATGTATGTTAGTTAATTCGCGTCGTTAAGATATAAAAAAAAAAAAAGCAAAAACACTCTTTGGACCGTAGATTTCTTAATAACATGTATGTTAGCAAAAACACTCTTTTTTTAATAACATGTATGTTAGTTAATTTCTTCATTAAGGTACAGATTTGGATCCCGAATTAGTTAGGTTTCCTGCGTCCTTCGTGTTTTTAATATCAACGTATTTGTTTGTAAATGTTATTGATGAGATATGTTTGTGAAAGTTGAGAGAATGTGTATCATATCTTGAGAGATTGATTTAGTTTCTACTAACTGCAAAGGTTTTTTGTTATCATTCAGATACTACATATTGGTGCTTGAGATCTTCTCACTTAACTTGCAAAACATGATCAAATGTTGTTTGATGGATCGGAAAATTTCTTCCACCTCAATGCTGCATTGGAATCAATCAATTAGTTAAATTGAGATCTTCCCCTTCGTCGAATTCCTGAAACATCATGGAAAACAAAAAAAAGACTTTAGAAGGGCGAACGACGTTTCGAAAGATGCATCCCCGACACTCAAGTAAGATTTTTTCTTTCTTTGGATGTATTATAAAAAAGCAGAAATAAAAGAGAGAGTTATTGTCTCCCTATATTCTATTCAACAAAACATTCTTGCATCAATCTTCTTTCAACTGCAAGTTTGGAGCGACTAACTATTCAATTGCCCCCAATGTTATCTGCAGCGTACATTCGGTGAAGCGGAGTCCACAAATAACCTTCAACCAGGCCATACCTTCAACTAACCATGCTTTTTTCAGCTCATCACACGACCAACTCCATCAAGAGCAAGCTTAGCATAAAATTTGCAGACGCAATATGGGCAATACCAAGAGTTATCAGGTTGATCCTCCATATCCATAATGCATTCAGATAAGCTTGGATTGAGATGGGATAATTCTGGATGCATTATAGATATGGAGGATCAACCTGATGACTCTTGGTATTGCCCGTATTGTGTGTTCAAATTTTGTGTGCTAAGCCTAGTCTTGAAGGAGATGAGCGACGTCCTCAATGTGAAATACATTGTCATCAACGTCAAGAAGACATCGAAACCTACACACAATAGAACGTCATATTCTCAGTTTTGCCAAAGAAGTTGCTTATAAGCTTGAGATGAGCTGTGACAACAAGTGGATCAGACTTATGGTTGCAAGAAGATTGATGCCAGAATGTTAGATAGAATGGATGATAGGGACCTGATAAGATAGAGACAGAAAAATACACGACACCATCTTTTGAGCTCTATGATCTCTATCTTTTATCAGTGATTTTTTTTATAATACACCGAAAGATACGAAAAAAAAAACCGACATGTATTGCAGAGGCAAAGACGTGCGGATCAACCACCGATAGGTTGGAGGCAAACCACCATCTTTGGTTATTACGTCGGTGACTATGAGACCTAAAACGTGTAGTTGTTCGGTTAAATTGATGGTGGGACCGCTTTCAAATTCCCGGAGATGTTGGAGGAAGATGCACGGGTTGGGCTTGTAATAATACCTAAAGAGCTCTCATTGAAGATTGCCAGGAAGATCCTAGGAATTACATGACATTCTTCTGGTTGGGCAATAGTACCATCTCTTACTCCCCAGTCGATGACGACTACATAATCATCGGATCGGCCAACATTAACCAGACCTTCCTAGAACCCGAAACCAAAGGCTGCGTGATCTGCCGGGTCATGTGCTCCCTTACTCTGTCGGATTCTTTGCAATAAGTCTGATTATTTTCCATGTATTCTTACCACATCAGAGTTTTTTTTTTTCATGTGCTTTGTTTTTAATAAATAAGGCTGGGTTTTGTGCAATAATGAGTGACTGAAAGTCCCTGCTAAAATTTATTGAGTTTTTCTTTCTTTTCTTTTTTTGACAATAAAACCAGAAATTTTATTACTCATTCGACCTTAAAACTTTGACGAAAGAGTTATCGACGTATAGCTCTTAGGATTTCTATCAACAAGGTAATCGATTATGCCTTAACTATTCTAGACAACTGGGAACTACGAGGAATTAGATCTTGAGATGATCCAAATTTCATCAAGATCGAATTGTTTCCACTCTCATATTAGGCCCGAACCTTATAACTTGGTGGGCATAAAGTTAAAGTGAACCTAGACTTGGGTAACGGGCCGGTTCCGGTTCTACCGGTTCGGGATGGATACCGGTTCCGGTTTCGGTTTCACGGGAACCGGCCCTAACCGGCTCGCTAACCGCGGTTCTTTAGTGGTTCCGGGCTGGTTCGCCTGTTTTATTATTATTTTTTTAATGTTGAAAAATATATAAAAATTTTATTTTTTAAAATCTTGAAAAATATATAAAATGAATTCCGAAAATTTTATTAATAAGTTATAAAAATACAAAAAAAAAAACATAAAAATAAAAAGATAAAATACAAAACAATAAAAAAAATTACATAGAAAAAAAAACCTATTTAAAATAAACTAACTACTCTACTCTATTAACCAATACTATCGAATTCGTCTCCTCGTCGGAGGAGTCGCTTGATACTTGGAACTTGTCGATAGCATCTTCCCTCCGATTTTTCGATTCCGCCATAAACCAGTCCTTGAAAAGCGTTTGCATCGAAAGAGATTTCGGTTTGAGGCTTGTGCGTCTATCTCCAATAATTCGGCCGGAGGTGGAGAAGTCGGACTCCGAAGCGACACTCGACGCTTGGACTTTTAGAAGATCTCGCGCGATTTTCGATAGCGTCGGGTAAAGCATTGCGTTCGCCTTCCACCACTTCAGAACATTGAAAATTTCTGGTGTATGGAATTGGTGGATCAAAAATAGCTGGACCTCATTTGAGTTAAACGTTGACCCTACCGGCCATATGGCCGTTGTGTGTCAAATGGAGCTAGAGCCGTTGCAGGCCAACGGCTATATAGCCGTTGGCCAAGTAATTTTTTTTTACTATTGTCTCACTGGTTTCGGTTCGAGAACTGGAATCGGAACTAGTAAGGACCGGGATTCTGAAAGCTAGAACCGGCCCAAACCGCTAAAAGCGGCCGGTTCCGGTTCGAACCGGACTTTTACCCATGTCTAAGTGAACCATTATTGAATATATGAACACATCTTATCTTCACATACCTATTTATAATTTATTTATACCTTTATTCTCTACCACTAAAAATATCTTGCAAAATCATTATGATCCTCGAACAAAAGAATGCGAACTAGAAGTTCGAAAGATAATTCATTTATAAGGTTTAGCCAATCAACTGCCAGATAGTTTTACTGACCTTAAAAGAGTGACTAAGTCACATATACCAGTTGTTAATGCTCGTGCAAAAATCGATGTTCATACAAAACATACAAAGAATATTATCGAGCCTAAAACACATCTGAGGCGTGGTAGGCCATCGGGTTCCAAAGATAAAAATCATCGAAAAAGAAAAGAAGCAAATGATAAGAATGGTCCAGTCGAGGATTTACCGACTCTAGAAGAGTCCACGGGCATAAATGATTATGAGAATGAAACTCATATACCTGAACGTTCAGAAAATAATGATATGAAGAGATCTCGATAAACTATGCCCAAAATGGAATTAGATGAAACCGAGTAGAAGTCAACGTTGACGATAAATTCTCATTTAATGTAGCACTACATGAGATGAATTGAAATCACTTGAGAAATGGAAAGATGCTGCTAGGAATATTTTATAGTGTTCAATTATAATGTTATCTTTGTATTGGGCTGAATTGAAATATGTCGAAAGTCTAGGGGTCATTGTGCAATTATACGAAGTATGTTTGGTATAAATAGGTTAGGGTTTTATTATTAGACTAGGCTTTTGAGAATTCGAGCAAGAGGGCTTTTCGAGAGAGAAAGAGCTAGGCGAATTTCTGTGTACTTTATTCTCGAACACGTGTGCTTTTATTGAAGGAGATTGATCGTACCGCAATACAACAATTCGTATATCTAATCGGTAACATCGGTCTTTTTATTTATCTGCGTGTATTATTGCTGGATTTGGGAACCTACAATTGGTATCAGAGCCTGCGTGATCTGAATTGGGCTTTGTTAAAATCATTCTTGATCGAAAAAGTCATCATCTATCGCGTTCTTCAAATTCGTTCACTAAAGTTCTTTAAGTTCTTCGTTCGAAAATCCTTTTTTAGATACTGAACTGCTGTTTTACCAAGT
The DNA here is from genome assembly GCA_028392965.1 of Lindernia subracemosa. Lineage (NCBI taxonomy): Eukaryota > Viridiplantae > Streptophyta > Magnoliopsida > Lamiales > Linderniaceae > Vandellia > Vandellia subracemosa. The sequence goes on along the minus strand of JAQPCC010000092.1, from coordinate 703,790 downwards.
TAATCGAGTGTTTAAAATTATTGTTCTATCTTTTCGCTTGACTAGCAAGGTTTAAATTTTAAATTTGTGGTTTTCGATCGTAGTAGTCACGTAGTTACAAGGTTTTCGAATATAACTTTTTCGGGTCAAGGTTTTCGCATTAAAGCTTTCGAACTTAAGCTTTCGGGTCAAGATTTCGTACTCAAAAATTTTTCGGGTCAAGAGCTATAAAATTTTTCGGCTACAACCATATCAAAACTTTTCGAGTCTAAGTTAATTTTTCGGACCCAAGTTAATTTTTCGGCTCCAAGTCAAGTTAATTTTTCGGGTCTTATTTTCGCACTCAAAAAGTTTTCGGACCAAAGCTTTTTGCATTAAGTTTTCGCACTCAAAAATCTATATCCGAGAATTAGACTACCCGAATTTCCAATTAGTTAAAGTCCTCGGCGAAATTCATCACCTGAATTTTATACCCGAGCACTTTCATCCCTTTAGATTTTCGGTCAAAGTCTTCACCCGAAAAATTGCACATAAACGTTTTCGATCACCCAAAATTTTTCGGCCCCCCCTCGAAATAGAAAGTCTTTAAGTAGCAAAATTTCCATTTTTTCGTTACGAGATTTTTTGGGTATCTACTATTTAAAGGTTTTCGGTTCTTACAAAAAATTATTTTTTTTCGTGACAATTTTTTTTTATTTTTCGGTACAAAAATCAGTATCAGTACAATTGTTTTTCTTGCTACAAGGAAACATTGCGTGAAAATAGAAAACTTTTTTATATGAATTTTAGAAAATTTTGCTATTCATATATATAAAATCAATTCATTTCACGTTTAAGATCTATATCCAGCAGATAAGTCAATATGGAAGCTTACAGTATGGGAAGTGATTCTAGACCACCAGGAGAATACTCAGTATGGAGAAGCAGATTTCTGAACTTTCTCGAAAGCAAGGAACAATCTGAAGACCTAATATCCTCAATCATTGAGGGACCAACACAGTTTTGGGTAGTGGTAAAGCTCGTCAACGAATATGATGAAAAGGAGAAATCTAGGGCAAAGGCAGATCGCATAGCTAAGACCTATCTACTTCAGGCAATTCCAAATGATATCTATATGCAGATTGACAGTATGTCAATGGCCAAAGAAATGTGGGATGAAATCCACAAAATGATGCAAGGGACTGATATAGGAGTAAAAGCAAAGAAGGCAAACACCCTCACTACTTATGATTCATTCAAAGCCAAACAGGGTGAAGAAATTCTTGACACATATCACAGATTCTCACACTTTTGAATGAGATGCGAAAGATAAACATAATCAAAACTAACATGGAGGTGAACATTCGCTTTTTGTCTGCTCTACTACCTGAATGGAAGAAGACCGTTACTCAAATCAGACAGACGAAAGATTTGGAAGAAATAGACATTCACACCCTCTATGATACCCTTGCTCAAAATGCTGAAGATACCAAGGACATTCTGAAGGAGAATAAAGGAAAATTCGAAACTGACTCAGTGGCTTTAGTATCTGACAGAAAGCTCAAGAAAATATCAAAGGAAAAGGTAGTGATGGAGTCGCTCTCTGGAGAAGAAGATTCTGATTCTGATTCTGACTTGGAAATGAAAGAACTCAGAAAGCAAACGGCGTTGATGACAAACCTTCTACAAAAGAAATTCTTCAAAAAGAAAGGATCATCATCCAACAAACTGAGGACCTCAAGTGACAAATATAAGGACCAACCCTCAGAATCCACTGAAGCTAGAACCAAAGACGCAGGACCTAAATGCTTCAACTGCGGAAAGCCAGGTCATATAGCCAGAGAATGCAGAATTCCAAAAAGGAAGGATGCAAACTACTATGTCAGAAAGCTACAACTCTCAAAACAGAAGGAATCTGGTGTGGCCTTAATGGCGGAACAGGACTTCTGGCTAGAAGATTCCTGTTAGGATTATTTTATTGTGTTCAATTAATTAGAATTATCTTTGTAGTTTATTTAAATAGATTATATTTAAAAGAGGCTTAGTGTAATTGGGCTTTGTTAGGGGCCCAAGTATTATATACCAAAATGTGGTATAAATACTTGAACCCTAACACATAATAAAATGTGTATTGTGTGGAAATTCCAGAAGTTGCTAGTAAAATTGCAGAATTGAACGCAACTCTAGAATCAAAAAGAGCAGGTTTCCGAGCTGAAAAGCAAAAACTTCTAGAGGAGATCTCAAATCTCAAAAATTCCCCGTCCCTACCTGTCTTAAATAATCCTTCTAAAGCAATATCTTCCATTAAACAGGATAAGGGAACGCAAACAGACGCCTTTGTTCCTAAAATTAAAAAGACTTTTGCTAATAATTCTAAGTCACATTTGACTGGCGCAGAAACGAAAAGTAAAAGCAATATGCGTAAAAATGCTAAGGAACAAAAGAATATTAGGAAGGGGAAAGGAAAATCGACATTATTTTCCAAAATCAAGGACGACATTGCTAAAGATTCTCCTTCTCCCGCTCCTATCAAAAAGGAAGTTCATAAAGAAGAAGTTCCAAGCTCAAGCAGGCGAACTTCTCAAACTTCCAAAATCTCTCATTCTTTAGAGAATGATAGATGTGGAATTTCTTACACGCACAAAAATACTTATTATTCTAGTAAGCAAAATTCCATCAAAAATCATCATTATAGAGTGAATGATGTGAATTCTTGTAGGCAATACGACTCATCATCTGATGACGCATATAGTGCGATAGGTTCGTATTCATACTGAAATACCCAGTCCAGATTAAGTCTGAAAGACATCTTCTACGACTGGCTAGGGAGAAAATCTTCAGATCTTTTAAACCTAGACACACATTCACCGGCGCTGAATTGCCATTTCCCTCTAAGGTTCACCAAACTTGGATTCCTAAATCAGAAATCAAATTAAATAGGACTTTAAAGGATGATTTAGGATATATATCTGAACCAAATGTGCATAAATTGTTTTCTGCTAATATGGGAGGACCCATCAAAAAATGGGTACCAAAGTCCCGATAAAGTTTTGCAGGAGCCCAATCACGTGTGGTAATTCGACGATGGTTGCTCCACACGCGTGATTGGTATGAGACGAGAGTAACCACAAAGCCCAATCACGTGTGGTAATTCGACGATGGTTGCTCCACACGCGTGATTGGTATGAGACGAGAGCAACCACAGTTCCCCGGTCATGAGTAGTAATTAGAAGATGGTTGCTCCATACTCATGATCGGTACGAGACGAGGGCAACCACAACTCCCAGCATGGTTGGTATTCCGATAGTTGCTTCACAACCATGACTGGTATGCAGCGTGAGCAACTACACCGTAGGTAAATTCTATATATGCATTCCATAGTAAATTTTGGCATGCATATCGAGCTGAAAATATAATATACCTACTTTGCAAATAATAGGGTACATTATAGCTATGCATGCTTCAAAAGGGCTTTTACTTTCAAATTCTTGCATGCATGCATACATGAGCCGAAACGCGAAATACCCTATTTTATAGGTACATTTTCATTATGCATACAATTTTAAGATTTTCGAGCTTAAATTTTCAAGTATGCATATAAGCTGAATCGCAAAAATACCTATTTTTCAAAATGGTACATTTTGAATATGCATTTTCAAAACTTTTAAATTTAAAATGCATATTACGCACGAAAATGATAAATACCATTTTTTTTCTCTATAAAATGAGCTTAATTTGAGGGGGAGCTACTATTTTATTTTTAAAAGAGAAGTAACCCTTAATCTCTAGAAGGGAGCAATAATTACATTTTTGAGGGGGAGCGAACTTCAAATATGTGAATTTAGGGAAAGAGATTCACAGATTTTTGAACTTATCACGCATCTTTTGAGGGGGAGCAACCTTATTTTTAGAAGCATGTTTTGAGGGGGAGGAATAATATATATATATATATACACAAATATACTATATTATATATATACTAATATATATTACTAATACAATATATATATATATATTATATCCATATAATATATAGTATAGAAATATATATTACTAATAACGATTAATATATATATATATATAAAAAAAAAAAAATTCTTCTCTCCTCATCAGCAAGCTTCATGAAGATTACCTCCAACCTCCGAATATGGACTTCAAAAGAAGAATCTCATGCCTACAACGGTCAATTCTTTTCTAAAGGCGACGGTGGCTACAAATGCAAATCTCGGTGCTCGCTTCAACCGACCTGCTCCGGTTTGCTGACAAACAAAGCAGCACTCACTACTTCCTACCGGATGCATGGATGCTTTGTTCCTACGATTCAGTCAAACCCAACTGAATCTAACCCCGGAACATCACCGAGAGTCAGTCGAATCACGAAGAAACAGCCACGTCTACTAAAACCTTTTGAAAAGACCGACGCTACATGATTCCCTCAACTCACAAATTATTCGGACCAACCCCCATAGGTACAGGTGCTAATTTTATTAGCTCCCGGGTAGAAGTCGCCGCAATAGGTCCAACGGCGCATGCACAACCGAGCCTTACCCACTCGTCTGTCTCACAAAAGACAGGTGTTTCGGAAATCACGGGGAATCACGTCTTCTATCACCGCTTCACTCGGAAGCGGGAGATATTGAATTATGTGGTACTCAGCCCCACCACCACACTTCCTTGCGCACTCGAGTCTAGTGTGTCCTCACTTCCCATATAGTTTTATATTTTCTAGGACACATACACTTTTAAACACCTGATCTTTGTGATCAAGTTAGAACTTCCGTAGACATGTCTTGCTTCGACATGATTCGAGGATCGGAAGGAAGTCCTGCTGTTGCAACATCAAAGCAACAACGGTTTCAGGCCATCGTCTACGAGCATAGCTCCTAGATCGTTGTTAACGGGAAGTCTTCGTGACCCCGGTTTCTTACATGACGGATTGCCTTTGTGGCTCCGTCTGGTTATTACCATCACCGACCTGTCGTTTGTGTCCTCCTAATCTTCCTACAAAAGCATGCCGATCTCGTTAACACGAATCGCCATGAGGGGGGGAAGGGGACACGCATAAACAAACAGGTCGGACCACCCACCAATCTCTTACGAACGATTCTCATTCGTAAACATTCTTTACTCGTAAACTAAAAAGCACTGTTTACAGCTTCTCTTTCATTCGTAAACTAATATTATGTCAAATCAGAACCGTAAAAAAAAAAAACTTACATTCTTTTAATAATATACAAAGTCTAAGATACAATCTAAGTCGATAATTAATATTTTGTATCTAAACTTTGTTGTGCTGAAAAGCTTATGAACTGAACTGAAATTAAAAGTTTGCGGTTAATATCAATATCTAAAATTTTCTAAACAGAATAAAAAAATATTGATCAAAAAATTAAATCAATTCTAAAACACGTCAACGATCAATATACATCCAACAATTCTATTTGATCAAAATTAAAATCCAACATTCTATATAGAATTTAATTACCAACATTATTTGAACTTAAATTTCAAATTCCATATCTGAGCTATAAAGATTAAAATGGATTATTATACATATGATCAAGAAATGTATGAACTTAATAAACAATTAAAGAAGGAAAAGCCATTATCTAGCTCATCTTCCTCAACAAGCTCAAAAACTTCAAGCTCAAAAATTGAGAGAATGCAATCTGAAACTATAAATTCTAACACCTCTCACGAACAAAAGATTATAAAAGAGCTAGAAGATAGACTAGCAAATAATGAACGTGTCCTAAGAAAACACTTACTAGAAGAAGCAAATCTTGCGATACAACTTAAATTAGCCAATGAAAAAATAGCTAGTTTAACAACTAAGGCAGATTCACAAGAAACAAAAATACATGAACTTACAAAAAGTTTGTCTACCTACAAAGAAGAAAATAAAAAATATCGAGCTCAACGTAAAGATCTTTCTGAAGAATGCACAAGATTACACTCTAAAATTAAAGAACTAGAGCTTCTTCTAGTAAAGAAAGATCAACTTGAGAAAAATTTGTCTCTAAATAAGTCGACTCAAACAATTGAGTCAGTGCCAACAAAGGAACATTCTATACTATCGATAAAACCCGAACCTAAGGATTGCTACACTCCAGAAAGTGCTCGCAAACTTGTTGCATTACACTCTCTTCTGGATTCCGAACAAAACGGATTTCGAGCTCAAATGGATAAGCTTTTAAAGGAGAATTTAATTCTCAAAAATTCCTCTAAAAAAGGAGCAAGAATGACTAAAGCTATCAAGAAAGAAAGAATAGAGGAAGACAAATTATCTTCTATTGCCACGATCAAATTTGGTTCTACCTCTATTCCTAATCCAAAAATACCAAAAGTCATTCTAAAATCAAAATTAAAGAAAGAAGCTACTAAAACTAAAGGGGACAATAATTATATATTCTCTATTAAAGCTGAAACGTTTAAAAATAATAATTGTCTAAACAAAAGTAGCTCATTTAATACACATTACAAAGTGAATGATGTGAGTCTAGAAGGTAGGAAATACGATACTTCTATACTTAATGCTATTGATTCTATAAGCTCGTATTCATCTCTCAAGTACCCGGTCAAAGTCAAATCCGAAATGCATCTTAAGCGACTGGCGAAAGAGAAAATTTTCTCTTCTACAAAAAGACGCACATTCACCGATGCTGAAACGTTAAATTTCAATAAGGTTCAACAAATTTGGAAACCTAAGCTACAAATGGAAATAAGTAGTCCTCAACAAATGTGGATTCCTATGACTACTTTGTGTGATAATTTTGATTCTAAATTTGAACCTTCTATGCTTAAAATGTTATCTACTAATCAGGGAGGACCCGTCCAAAAATGGGTACCAAAGTCTCGATAATTTGTTTTGCAGGTCCCGATCATACATGGTAAATAGACGACGATTGCTCCACAAGTATGGTCGGTATGCGATGATGAGCAGTCGCACAAGAACCCGACACGTGTGGTATTCGGTTTGCTCCACACACGTGATCGGTATGCGACGTGAGCAAACACACCAAATCAAGACTATTCCAAAGCTCTTGATTTGACATTTTTTTTCCTTTTTATTTTTCTGTTAAAAAAAAAAAAACAACAGGAAAAAGCCATAAAAAAAAAGAGGCCAATAAATAAAAAGAAAAAAGAAAAGAAAAGGCCATAAAAAAAAAAGGAGAAAGAAAAGGCCATAAAAAAAATAACAAAAAAAATAAAAATAAAAAAAAAATCCTGAGCTACAATGTTCAAAAAAGGCCGAGCCAATTACAAAATTCAAAATGCGCATGGATTTAAGGGGAGCCAACTCTATATACTACGTTTTTTATTTTCAGAGGGAGTTCGACTTATTATAAATAGCGCTTACCTTTACAGAATATTCGGTCTTCATATTCTATATTCTTTTTGGGGGAGTGGATAGATAGATAGGCAAGGCGCATGAATTTCAAAAGAGCATATTACCATAGTTCTAATATAAAAAGCGTATATTGTTAGGTCCGTTTTTATCATCCAACGAAGAACTCGAGCATAGATTCGATAGATTTACCTCGATGATAATGCGAGCGGAAGCTTTAGGATTAAATCAATCAAATCTTCATTAAAACTCAAACTTTCTCTCTACAATTAACCTTTCTCTCTCTACAAATCAACCCTAATTAAGATAATGATTAGAGAGAGTTTTTCTAGTGAGAGAAAGTTCAACTCAAGTTGTGTGCTAATCACACATACTTGCCCTATATATACCAATCAATATTGGTATATTTGCATTCTAGTCCCTAACTATACATATATTACAATTTAGTCCCTAGACAAAGATAACAACATTATTGAACACTATAAAATATTTCCAACAATCTCCCCCTTAGTGTTCAATTATAATTGCAGCTCCGGTTGTCTTTGTCTCTCGAATCTTCAGTCTTCATCATCAGTTGAACACAACAGAATAATTTCCAACAATCTCCCCCTTTGTGCTCAACTTTGAATTTGACACGGTCTTTGTTGCTGTTTGAAGAAATATCTGAGAGCGTCTGGAGAATCTTCAGTCTCCCCCTATCTACATGCACCCTCATTTTCTTCTTTGCAACTTGAATATTCGTCACCTTCTTGCATATATCAGAGTCGCGCGGATCATCAGCATTGACTTGTCGTGTATGCTCGAACCATGGAGAGAGGTCTTGTTTGTTGTGGTTCAGCACGTGCGTTGAAAGCTTGGCTTCTTTAATGAGTTCACGTGCTTGGCCTTTTTGATATACTTCTCCCCCTCATGGCGATTCATTTGTATCGTCATGATGTGTGATCAAGGTGAACCAGAGTGTTCGCTGAACGTGTTGGCGTTGATTTCCGGGTGAAGTACCTGAAAATGGGACCGACGACCGATCATCGTGAAACATCCCTAGATGTCACTCTTGGTCGTTGATGCAAAGTCACACAGACTTGCATTTGAAGGGACTATGGGGCCACATAGGCAACCCGTTGACATCATTCTAGAGTCGTGCTCCTACTGATTTTCATACGAAAAACTTTTTTGCATACGAAAAACTTTCTGATTTTCAGTACGAAAACTTTTAGGAACGAATATTTTAATATTCTTTAAAAAAATTTCGCACCTACTGCAATACGCGAAAGAAAAAGTTTTCGTAGGAATACTTTATTATTTCTTTAAAGATTTCGTAGGTTGAATGTCTGGAAACTGGTACCCAGACCGCAAGGGAAATCCATCATCGGTACTAAGTGGATCTTCAAGAACAAGAAGGACGAACAAGGGGTCGTGATCAGAAATAAAGCAAGGCTAGTGGCGAAGAGATACAATCAACAAGAAGGAATCGATTACGACGAGACCTACGCACATGTCGCCAGAATTGAAGCCATCAGAATCTTCCTAGCCTTTGTTGCCCACAGAAACTTCACTGTGTACTAAATGGACGTCAAAACAGCATTCCTCAATGGAATATTGAAGGAACAAGTTTTCGTCTCTCAACCCGAAGGTTTTGTGAGCAGAGAACACCCCGACTATGTGTACCGATTGGACAAAGCTTTGTATGGACTCAAACAAGCTCCCCGAGCCTGGTATGAGGTCCTCTCTGATTTTCTAATCTCCTCCGGTTTCACGAAAGGGAAAATCGACACGACTCTCTTCACCAAAAGAAGCGGATCAGATATTAGGCTTGTACAGATATATTTCGATGACATCATCTTTGGCTCGACGGACGCAAGACTCTGCAGAAACTTTGGAGATTTGATGAAGGCAAAAGTTTGAAATGAGTATGATGGGAGAGCTAAGTTTCTTCTTAGGCCTTCAAGTCAGACAACTCCATGACGGAATCTTCATCAACCAGTCCAAGTACGTTCATGACATCCTCAAGAAGTACAACTTGGACAACTCCAACACTGCCAGTACTCCGATGTCTCCTTCGTGCAAGCTAGATGCGGATACCTCAGGAAAATCCGTCAACCAAACCACGTATCGAGGCATGATAGGATCTTTACTCTACGTCACATCCAGCCGGCCAGATATTATGTTCGCGACATGTATATGCGCTCGCTTTCAAGCTGATCCAAAGGAATCCCACATTCTAGCAGTAAAGAGGATCTTCAAGTACCTCAAAGAAACCCCGAACCTCGGCCTATGGTACCCAATGGACTCAGACTTTCGTCTTATTGGCTACACGGATGCAGATTATGCGGGATGCAAACTGGACAGAAGAAACACTTCCGGAACCACTCAATTTCTAGGGGGTAAACTCGTAAGCTGGTCATCTCGGAAACAAAACTGTGTCTCAACATCGACAGCGGAGGCAGAATATGTCGCCGCTGCGAGTTGTTGTTCGCAGATTTTGTGGATGAGAACCCAGCTACGGGATTTTGGTATTTTACTTAATAAAATTCCCATATTTAGCGACTCTAAGAGTGCAATAGCTATAAATTGCAATCCCGTACATCACTCACGCACAAAACATATAGACATTAGGTATCACTTTATTAAGGAACATATGGAACAAGGCACAATCGAAATGCATTTTGTAAACACCGAGCTTCAACTTGCTGACCTATTCACGAAAGCATTGGATGAGAAACGATTCCAATTCCCCGTGTCTAAGTTAGGCATGTTGAATCGGGACCCATAGTCAATTGTGTCTCCAAGAACCTTATATAGTGTATATAGATGTCATTCATGACTATCATTAACTCTTTATGTTTTGATTGTGTGCATAAATTAAGGGGGAGTTTCTCTATTTTATCTAGGAGGAGTGTTTTGAAAACATGCATAAATTGAGGGGGAGTTTAAAATTTTCATAAAATTTTCTGTGCAATAATCGCATAATCATTAAGCATTCGGGTCCAAAATCTCCTCATTTCACGAATTCGGGCCATCTTTAACTTTTCGGGCTTAACTTACACAGTAAAGTTTGTCCGATTTTTTACTCGGCGAATTTTCCTCATTTTTGCCCGAATTCTCAAACACCCGAAAATACACAGTGAAAGCATTAAATATGTAGAAGCATCCGAATTTCCGCATTAACTCTCCAAACCTCCCGAAACTTGCAGAACACGAACCAAAATCCTCCCGATTTCAAAATCGACGCTTTTGATTCTCAATCCCCAAACTGCATTTTTTCTTAAAAACCTGCATATACCCACTTATTTTCGGTAAGAACGACATCATTTCAGCAATTTTAATCGTCTTCTTCATTGTTTTTTGCAGATTTACGCTGAAGAAACTTCGACTTTCGGACGATTTTCGGGAGAAAGTTGAATTTCTACCCGAAAATCCACTGTAGACTTACAGTATTTTGCCGAAAGTCATCTACCCGAATTATCAGTCGGCGAATTGTCACTGTAGACATTTCTGAAACTACCCGAATTTTTAAAATACCCGACTTTCTATTTTAAATTTTCGGCGAAACTCTTTACTGTAGCAGCCACTTCATTTAAATCGAATTTTACCCGATTTTTATTGCCCGAACTTTCACTTAAAATCGGACTCTCACTTAAAATCGGAGACGACTTCTTAATGAAATGTTGACTGTTTGACGTTTTGACAGAAAATCACAACTTCCCGAATTTTCAAACTTGCCCGAATTATCCTTAGGCGAAAGCTAATTTCCCGAATCACTCTTAGGCGAAAATTGACTTGTCCGAATTCTCAAATAAAATTCAACACGAAATCGCCGCTGTGTTTGCCGAATTTCATTTTCATTCGAAATTTTTACTAAGTCCAAACTTTCACTTGGCACGAAACTTATGCTAAGTCCAAATCTCATAGCCTTTAATTAAATTTTTTTTGGACTTTGAAATGAAATCGGGCCACATTAAGTTTATTGTATGTTCTATGCGCTAACAGCCTCTATACACCCTCTATACACCTAGAACTAGACTTTGAGACGACAAATTGCCCCGATCCCATAATATTACAAATCCTACGCAACCACCCTCTATACACCGCCCTCACAATAACAGAGTACGTCCCAAAAGGGTATGTTCAACAATTCTGGGACACTCTTACAAATCCTACACCACGCCCGAACCCAACAACCCTCACAGCCCAAATAGACCGAACTCCAGTCACTCTCACCCAAACCCTCCTTCGTTCCCTCTTCACCCTACCCTTCACTCTAAACTTCGACCCTCACCCCATTGAAGAGGACCTCAAACGAGATTTTCTCTTCATGGGATACAAACCCAATGTCCATAATACCATTCACCTCTCTGACTTCACCGCCAAGGATATTCCCCAACCTTGGCGGACCCTTTTTCTCATCATCAATAAGTACCTATCCCCAAAGCACAACGGTCCTGACCGATGCAACAGAAACATTCTTCTCATCTTCCACGGCATCGTCTTCAATAAAAGATACGATGTCGTCCAATTGATCTGGTCGGACTTGCTGGATCAAATACGAAGACGGGACCTACCCTCCACGAAGAAGGTTCTCTCGTATCTGCAATGGCTGCCCGTCCTCGTCAAGCATTTCATGGACAATTTCCCGAGATCGAGCGACGGGACCCATCAGAGGCATACAGACTGCCAAAGCTTGGCTCTCTCCAATCGTCGAAGATCAAATTTGACCGGGAAGCCATGGCCATCCTCGAAGATCTACTCCGATTGGCCGATCCCAACCATCCAATCGTCGTTGCATACCTTCGAGAGCACGCGACTGAAGACATTCCCATGGTCCAACACATCCCAGTTGGACCTAACCCGGGAATTAGCCAACCCACAGCCTCCAGTATCGGTGTAGGAAGCGCCGCATCCCCCGCTCGTCAACAGACGAAAACGTCCAAGCGGGATGTCGTAAGCCGCCAACAGGAGCGTCGCAAGAAACAACGAAGCGACAGAACTCCTCCACCCTTCAGTCCACAAATAACCCGGACCGAACCCCTAGGTACAGGAGACCCGATCGTCTCCCGAGTAGAAGTCACGGCATCGGGTCCAACCGCACACATACCCGAGCCTAGCCACTCAACCATCTCTCAACAGATGGTTGTTTCACTTGCTCACGAGGAGCCACGTATGCCATCACCTCCTCGCTCGGAGGAGGTAGATGTTGAAATAAGCAGTCCCTCACCTCAGACTGTGCCTCAGTCCCTCGCCTCAGTCCCTCGCCCACCCATGCCTCATCAACCAGCTACCATCTCAAGTCCATCAGCTGACGAGCCAACTACAGTCGAAGAACTCTACAACCCTCACGATGCGGTTGAGGGATATATCCTCAATGAAGAATGGCTACGTCAACCGACAACTCCCGAACTAGCCAAAAGCTTAATGGAAAATGTCAGACACTTCCTGAAGAAGGCGGCCATAAGCTTAGTTCGGATAGAGGAGGAGGAACTCGAGGAAGGCGAAGACTACAATGCTGAAATACCAGAACTTCCCGAGCTTCTCCAACATAGAGTAATGGACGCAGACGATCCTCCAATGAAGTCAAGAATTGGAGATGACCTCAACCTACCTTGGAGGAATGCTAAGATCGTGGCACCATTCCAAGAAGAGATTTGTAAGAGAATCTGGAGGAAAGATGATCGTCTGAAGAAGCTAAATGAGCTGGAGTTGAGAGGAATGACTCATCTCTCGGAACAAAGAGCCAACTGTACCTGCTAAGTCTCCGTCGAGACTTATGTTCGAAGGAAAAGGAAATGACCTAGAGGCTCTCCGAAGAGAAGAGAAGAAGAGGCCAAGGATTTCGAAGACGACGGGTGTTCGGACGGACTACTTCTGCTCCATAGCCTTCCCTATCTACCAAATTCAAAGACATGACGGAACAGTGGAAGAGCTAAATGAAGCAGATCTCGCCTATCTCAGATCAGAAGACGTCGATAGGATGGTCGGAACCTTCCAAATGATAGGCACCCTCCAGAACCCTGAATTCAAGTTGGGCTACAACACACTGAAGAGATTCAGCTGCGTCAGATAAAATACACAGCATCACACGATCTACAAATGGCGCTTGAAAGAAACCTGAAGAAGGTGAATCTCACGAAGCCCACATTCGAAAGCCCCGAATCTGAAGATTTCGGTGAAGGCCACATCTTTGATGGAGAAGATCCATCAGTGGTCTACATCAACTACAAGGGCAACAAGAGGTTGATGAAGACGTCGGAAATCTCGAAATTCTCCGACGGAACCCTCCTGATCATACGAGACAAATTAAAAAGAATTTTGGAGGGGTTAAGTGCTGAGGAGTATGAAGTCCAACTTAAGTTCGAGAAGATGATTGAGATAATATCTGATAAGCTTGGACATCGTAGATGGATACGTGCATACGAGTACAAATTAGGATTCAGAAGATCCGTCTACGAGCTGGTGAGACCCAAGAAGAAGAAGATGTCTAAGCGAAAAGGACACTAAGGAGGAGATTGCTAGGAATCTTTTGTAGTGTCCTTTAATATTTATGTCTTGGGTCTATTTTGTAATTAGCGGTTTTGGGACTAGTTTGGGAATTTGTAATAGTTCTTGTAAGGGCCTTAATATACCAACAAATGTGGTATATTAGGCTCCATTTGCCCTACTAGGGTTTTCATCAAAAGAAATTCAAAAGCAAGCCACCTTGTACACGCACTTTTACACACATTCAAGGTGTAGCTCGAGTTTTAGGTTTAACCCTCTCTTTTGATCCTTGTTTGGTAATAAACGGACCAACATATTTTTAAATGCTGCTTATTATAGGGATTTGAACAAAAACGGCCATTACCAGAGTTAAGGGCTAATTATAGGCTATATAACATAGAAGGAAAATAATCCATGATTGACACAAGATATGAGTATGTCACGTTCAAAGGAAATCATCTATTTATGTTAGTATGTAATTGCTAAAATGATGGAATATAATAATGCAAAGATATCTTACTTAATGTCTATGAATGATATCTTATCCTATTATTAGCAAAAGGCACATAATTGGGCATGGCCGTATATAAGTATATATATATATATATATATATCTCTTTCATATTGTATGAGAGATATATGTTCCCAGCATCCTACGTGATAGAAAAGGAGTTTTCTATTACAGCGAATCAAATCCGAGTATTTTCTAGCTAGAGAAAGGTGATTCTTTGATCGAGTTCTTGGTGGATAACTGGATATCAATAGAGATACCATACGTTTTGGTATTTAAATACGTACGCATCTCAAAGGTAATATCATGTATGATTTTTATGAACTTGTTAAGTTTAATTCGCTTGGATCTTGGTGGAATCGGTTGATATGTTGATAAAATTTTAAATTTCCGCTGCGTATAATACATGATTATGTGCACCGATCCCTTTCAGAGTTGTCACCGAGAACGTAGGATACCCTCTGATTCTAGCCTGACAGACCGATTCGACCATCGGCAGAAATCGCGGGTCCTTAGCCAAGAAATTGTCAAACCGAAAGCATCCTCCATGCCTAGATATTCAAATATTCCCTTCCAAAATGAGCGGGCAATGATCAGATGTAGATGGTAAGGCGCATCGATAACGAGCATCACGAAAGGATGCAAACCACATAGGGTTACCATTCGATCAAGTCTCCTCCAGATACCCGCGTCATCCCGTTGCTGATTATACCATGTATACAAAGGCCCTATCATAGGGAGATGATCCAAATCAGCCTGAAGAAGACAAGCACGGAATTCAGTGCATTCCGTGTCAAGGGGATTACTCCTATTTGCATTAAAATCCCCAAGCACCAGCCAAGGCACATCAGTAAGGCCTTCTGATCTATCAATTAAGTCTGCCCAAAGAGTACGCCTATCCTCCCGGTTATTCGATCCATAAGCATAGGTGACTGAAAATTCCACTCGTTCAGCTATAGAGACCACAGAACAGTGTATAGCTTGCGCTGAAGTAGCAGTGACCGTAAGTGTGACATATGAGGGGTCCCAACCAATCCAAATCCTCTTCCCCGGCTCTGAAGCATAATCAGGACCACTGGGGTCTAATTGTCATCGAGATGAAGTTAGCATTCTGCTCAACAACCCCTGTCTCAAATATCTCGCATAACACCAAATTAAACCTACAGATAAGATCCCCCACCGCCCGACTGTGGTCTCGTTTGTAGAGACCATGCACATTGCAGCAACCAAGCCGGATAATAGATTAACCTCCTGCTGGGCTGCATTGTCAGGGCCCATTTTGAGAAAGTTCTCATCCTCATCGATGAGACGTAGTGCAGCATAGTAATTTTGGCTAGCTGGTGCAACATGTGGTCGAGTGTCCAGTGAAATTCGTTCACGTGTCCCCACCCAGTGATCTGCCGTACAACACCCCCCGTTATGACGATATCATTCCGGTCATCGTCACGGCCTATCTTCGAACTCTCTTTCTCTGAGTGTGTTTTTGCTTTATGAGCAATCGCATCCTTATCACGCCCCGCCACCTCGCCACATGTATCTATTACTTTCCCTTTATCAATGCGTCTCCATATTTGGTGGGACCTCGATCTAGATTGGGGCCGCGACAATGTATTTGGCTTAGGGTTCTTAAATCTCGTCTCGTTACCCTTCGAACACGCCGATGTAATGTGCCCCATTGTCAAACATATAGTACATTTTGAAGGCTTCCATTCATACTCCACTGGAATTTTAATCACCTCCCCTTGGCCCGGCAGGCGAAGATTGAACGACTCGACATAAGGCTCATGGATCGTTTTTAGCACACAAACCCTAGCATAATCGATCCTTTCCATCGTGAGGGTAACCTCATCTGGAAAAATGGGTTTGCCAATAGCACCGTGTGTTGTCGTCTCACAAGTGTCATTCTCTGTCGCCATTCTTCTAAAAATAGGGGTTGCCCCCCAACAACCAAGGACCCCCCACAATGATATCCATCATAGCATCCGCAATGTCAAATCTAAACTTGAAAAACCTGTTAGCAGTCGCCCGAATCTCAACCAAACCAGGCCACAATGATCCAAAGTGGTGCTCTACAAATGGGAAAAATGGCTTCTGACCACCAGGGTGTGTGCCCACCTGGCACCTTGGACGCTCTCGTGGGCTGAACCTCAATCACCCCGTCAACAGTACTAGGCGGTGTGAACTGCTGCTGGACCCTTTCTACATGGTTTAGCCGAGTTCTAGTCGGTTTGCTAGGACCCTCCATGAGTGCTCTGGAAAAGGATCGCTGTGAGTAAGGCTGGTTCACCCCAAGGGTGCAATATGCTCATCAGAAACCCTAGGCCCGTTTGGGGTAGGGTGGCGGTCTGTGTGATCAAACTCTGATGCCCTAACCGCCATAGGGTCATCCACTTTCAAGGTTGCTCTCGCCAGATGTTGAGGGGCCGGTGTACTCTCCGTTGCCGTAGAATCCGTGTTCTGATCAGATTTCGCACCCATGGTTTGAGACGCTAATGGAGACGTCGGCTTCGAGGGTGACGGAGAACCATCGCATATGGGCAACCCAAGATCGTGTTGAAGATACTTATAGAGCTTCGCCATGGTAGGATGATTAGCCGAATATTGTGCCAAGATCTCAATATCTGTGGCCGAAATAGTGTCTCCTCCATCGATCAGGATCGGCTTAGGTGACCCTAGCCTTCTGACCGCCATGTCCTCGTGTTCAGAAGTGGAATCCACGGTCCTGCAAATTGCAGAATTGACATAAGAAACCCTTGGCCCGTTAGGGTCAGGCTGGCAGCCCACATGGTGAAAGGATGGAGCCCTAGCCACCATAGGGTCATCCTTCTTCGTATTGTCAATTAACCTAGCAAAGATCGGACCAGCCACCGTCGTCCCTATTCCTGCCGATGGGTTATCATCAAACATGGGGTCCGATATTTCCTGCTCTATATCATGATCCGCCAATCGTCGAATATTACTCGGCGGCGGAGTACCAGGTCGACGTCGAGAGGTGATATTTCCTGGCATCCTCCCGTCTCGCAATGGTTTGAGGATATGTTCTCGCCGAACAGTTCTCCCCATCGCTCCATTACCAGCCATTGTCGTCCCACCAGAAACCCGTCCAAGCAACTCCTTAAATCTTGATCCATCAAATTTTGCCTCGAACGCCGGGTAATCACGTCCAAGATGATTCAGATAGGGAGGATCTATTGTATCTTTGTAGCCTCTGATCCTGTAGTAGGCAAGGGTGTCGTCATGTTGATCGAAAAGATAAAACCCTAGCGTGCAAGATGTGCACCTATCGAGGCCTTCCAAACGCCGTCTGTTCCCGGCGATGGAGGCCGAAGGAAGCTTCGTCGGCGTCTACAAGGTGTTGGCAAATTCCGGTCGGTGATGATCGGTGTAGAAGGGATGATCGTCGAGTAGTAAATTAGAGTTTGATTAGGCTAGAGAGAGAATTTTCGCTAAAGAGAGTTGGTCGTTCTCTTAAACACATCATTAACATCGATTAAACTCGAAAGGTATGAAATTCTCTCGATACCTAATTTTCAAAAAATTTGGGGACTTATTATGATTGCTTTGAATCTGTCGGTTTCAATCGTTATTTCCTAGTTATATTCACGTTGTGGACTTGAGAGGTTTCTTATCTAAGTCAAACTGTTGTCATTAATTTCGAATTTATCATCCTACGTGAAGTTTTTGTGTTCAAACATGTTAGTGTCCGAAATTTGAAGGTGAATTGAAATTTTCTTCGAGTCGTATGATGTTGATTCCACTTTTCAGAAGTATTAAACATTTCTAATTGATTTTAGACGGGTAGTGGGAAGACTTCGTACAATGCTTGGAGAGATTAATGAACTTGAAGTCAAATCGTGGAATGACTCCTCGTATATTTGAGATTTTGTTTACAAGTATAAGAGCGGTGAGAGCTATCCATCGGTTCTGACACTTAATCATCATCCACTTTCTTCTTCAAGCAATTTTGAATAAGATGTTTAGTTCTATTTTAGGAGAAAGAAAGCAGGGGGGATGAGCAACTTTGGTACAAATGCAAATGTCCTTTTTTTTAGATTTACGACAAGCAAATTGTGGATCTCTTTGATCCTTCATCCACATTAACTTGGATCTCTTAACCATGCAATGATTAGGCCAACATTATTTCACTTATTTTCTCTGAATCAGTTGCGTGAGGATATGCAAAAAGGTGTCTATGTAGAGAATTTATCAGAATTGTTACTTCACTTTCTAACTCAGGTGACTTTTTTTTTAAGTTTATCGTGCAGTAGTTTTTGCACATACATGTAATCCTCTGATGTTCTTGTACAATAACTGATAAGGAACCCCGATTTATTTCACCCAATAACCCGAAGATGATCTCCACGTATGGAACACTTGGTGGATTGAAAGACGCCACAGACGGATGTGTAAGGCCATACGATAAGTCTAAGATCTATTCTCACAACGCACTGCTTTTTCGAGGGATAGACGGTGTTCGAACATCGAACAAAAAGAGTAGGAAAGACTCGAAGATATTTCAATACTTGAAACTCTGAAATTATTAATTAATTTGACCTGACTTTAATGAGAACTAAGACCTATTTATACTAAATAAACTAACAAACTAATCGATATTTAAGCAAAAATTTAGTAAACTAACGAAAATATCTAAATTAAGTATAAATCTAGGAGAATAATAACTAACTAATAAGCTCAAATTCTGCCTTAAGGACAAAAATTTCTATTAGGTCATCAAATCAGTTCCAATTAAATTCTTAAAAATTATATTTCGATCTGGTTGACTCTCAGTTAATGCAATCTTGATCTTCTCATCTTCAAGAATCTCCAATATCAACATGCTAAATTTTTCTTTGAAATTCTTTAGTCGATGTTTCGTCATGCGTCCAAACGATGCTTGAAGTCTCTGCCTTCTTTGCTCACGATTCAACACGTTCACATCATCCCCTTGTCTTGAAAAGGATTTGTCCTCAAATCATATGCATTTTCACTAATCATATTCAACACCAATTTGCACTCCATATTGTTGTTCATAGCTCGATAATCGTTGCACATCCTTTGTAAATCGTCTTTCTTCGGTATGAGCAGAACTGGTACAATACACGGAGTCATGCTTTCTATAATGTATCTTCTAGATTGTAGTTCTTCAGCTTGTCGTACCTTTTTTTTTTTGCAGAACTTTTTTTTTTTCAGAAAGGGTTTTTTTTTGTTTTGGTTCATTTTTTTTAAAAGAACGAACGAAAATCACCGATTTACGCAAAAGTTGATGTGTTGCGCCCTCTTGATGTTCTACGAACGATCTTGGATACCAAACCTAAATGTAGAGTTAGCTCTGATACCACCTGATAAGGAACCCCGATCTATTTCACTCGAGACTTCGAATCCCAAAGTCGCACAACGATGATTGCCATGTATGGAACACTTGGTGGATTGAAAGATGGCACAGACGGATGTGTAAGGCTGTACGATGTGTCTAAGATCTATTCTCACAACGCACTGCTTTTGCGAGAGATAGACGGATGTGTTCGAACATCGAATGACAAGAGTAACAAAGACTCAAAGAGATTTCGATACTTGAAACTAGTAAAAACATTAATTAAACTAATCGCGACTTTTAACGAGAACTAATGCCTATTTATACTAAATAAACTAACAAACTAATCGATTTTTAAGCATAAATCTAGGAGAATCTTAACTAACTAAAATATATAACTTAAGCATAAATCTAGGAGAACTAACTAAATCTAGGAGAATCTTAACTAACTAAAATATATAACTTAAGCATAAATCTAGGAGAATCATAACTAATTAATAAGTTCAACTTCTCGTTCAAATTCTGCCTCAAGGACGAAAATAGCAATTTGGTCCTTCGTCTTTTTAATATTTACATTTTAGTCCCTGAACTTCCAAAATTCATCAAATTAGCTCCAATCAAATTCTTAAAAATTATATTTTGATCTTCTTGACTATCAAATAATTTAATTTTGATCTTCTCGTCTTCAAGAATCTTCAATATCAATATGCTAAACTTTTCTTTAAAATTCTTTAGTCGAAGTCTCGTCAGGGTCCAAAACGAAATTTGACGTCTCAGCTTTCTTTGCCCACGATTCAACACGTTCACATCAGTGTCACTATCAATTAACTAACTGAGATTTTCTTGGTTAAACTTACTTCCCACGCCAAGCATTCGGTACTGAATTGTGTGGCCTCTACATTGTGCAATATATATATATATATATATATATATATATATATATATACATATATATGTGATCTTATGATATACGTCCAAGACGGGAGCTGCAACTTGGTAAAGGTATGAAACTAAACTATCTTCCGGGATATTCAGTTAATTCTTATTATGTTTGTATTTGTAATAGTATTATTCTTGTTCAATGTTATAGATATTTGAAGAAATCGTTTACAACGACGAAATGGTTAACGAAATACGGGAACTGTGAGCCGAGTACTATAATAAAGCTTGTTGAGTACCGAGAGTTTGTCTACAGAATTGCCTAGTTGAACTTAATTTATATATTCCATTCATTGTTGAATGCATATTTGTATTTTTTATCTTATAACTAATCTTCAGATATATAATAATTATGTTTGATTGTATTATAGAAATTGCGTATGTATGATTGCATGTTTATTGGGATATAAAAAAACAAATAAAATATATAATGAAAAAAAAACATGTGACCGTCGGCCATACCACGACAATAGGCGACGATTGTTAGAAAAACCATCGTCCATAACATGACAATCAACGACGGTTTTTCGCGACCATTGCCTATTAACTCATATGGGCGACGCTGAATAACTTTTCCCTATTAGCTCGTATATGGACGTCAGGGCTCTGGGTGTTACTTTGAAACCGTCAACTATAGCACATAACAACCGTCGTCTATTACCTTTTTTATACTAGAGATCAAGAACATGTTGGATTTCGCAGGCAGCCTCGTCGTACCAGATTTTTAGTCGTAGGTAAGGACCTCCAGCTAAGACCCCAAGCAAAGAGTTTGACATGAGGTAATACATTCGTCTTTGCTGGGTTGATGATGATGCAAAGGCTGATCGCACGACCGTGTAACAGCTGGCGGCCAGTTTACGGACTTCACCGAAAAATTGTCGTTCTTTGTAAAGTGCCAAAACCCGCTTACACATAGGTGTGGATTGCTTGTAGGGCGGCTTTAGAACTTTTCAACGGACCTGAGATAGCTACCTTTCCGACGAGTCACACACCTTTCTCCAAACTCTGTCCCGAATGTTTGGTTCTGAATCGATCTGATATATTTTTCTCTGATTGAATAAATGGTCTTCTTAACAATATAGCAAAACCAATAAAGATGATAGCCTAAACATATGACCAGGGCCGTAATATAAATGTATATATTTGCGTTGATGACGAAGTCAACGTAAAAGATAGATTTTCATTTGTCCTCCTCCTTTGAAAAAGCTTATGAATTGGAATAAATTTTCCCATTCAAACAAATAAAATTCATAATTATAAAAAAACATTCAATTTTGTACAATAAATACGAAGAAATATCAATATAAAAAGACAGAATAACGATAATCTTGACGGTGCTCGATCGACTACAATATATAGACATTTCTGTTATGTTTACAACATTATAATGTATATATTTGGATATATATAAAATTGTATATATTGATTTATTTGGTTTTATTATTAATCATTTGATTAAATAATTAGAAAAAAAAAACTAAAAATGTGATATAAAAAGGAATTAGAAAATGTGAAAAAGAATCAAATTAAATAATAAATAAACATTTAATTAAATAATATATATTAGTATTGGAAATTAGAGTTAATTAACTAAAAAAAGAAAATATATTATGAAATGGAATTAGAAAAGGTGAAAAAGAAAAAAACAATAAATATTAAATATATATTTTTCAACTAATATATATTAATAATGTACTGCTTAAAAGAACTAAAAGGAAAAAAACTAAAAGGAAAAGAACATATCAATTAAAAGGATTATTCTTATATACCCATGTGGTTATCACCCAACTCTCTTGAGATTGTGACATGTGTCATATTTTCCCATCACATGTGTTAATCTCAGCAATACATTTTAGATTGTGACACATGTCTCAATCTCAATGAAATTGGGTGTTACCCACATGGGTAGGATAGAAAGGACCCAATTAAAATTAGCAAAACGAAGAGAAACAAAAAAAAAAAGTAAAAAGAAAAGACTTAAAACTAAGGAGAAAAAATAATAAAATATGCTACGAAGCCTGATTGAACCCACGATCTAATCAATAAAATACACCTTCCCGACCAATATGCCAATACTTAGTTCCCTACAATCCCTATAAAAAATATAATATATCTACAGACAATATACTACATATATAATACTAAAAACTTCGAAAATTTTCACGGGGCCCGTGGCCCCCCGGGCCACAATGTAGATCCGCCCCTGCATATGACTGTATGATGTATATCTCATTAAATACGATATTTAATTTATTTTCCGTCTTGTTAAGATAATGAGACCTTCTACGCTCCTCAACGAATAGAACGAACTCGAGTTAAGTTCACCGGTACGGCGAGCTGTATCGGTCTCATAGTCCGAGGCAGGTGTTAATTGCTACTGTCCTTGGCTGCCTAGTTGTAGCGTTCACCTAGTTGAGTTGGGACTTGATGAACGAAGGGATAAGCTTTTTCGAAAGATTTAATTTAATTAATGAGTTCGGATTCAATCTCAAAACCTATATATTAATATTTGAAATTTCCTCGAAGGATTGGAACCATTCGAAACTTATGGCTTTTACAGTGTTGTTTTGATTCTGATTTAGATTTCACCTTTTTGTTAAGTCGATTGGAACTTGTTTATTTATTGGAATCAACTTTATGTACGGTAATAATTCTAAACTTTTTTTTTTCTTTTCCCAATTTGGCCAAACTATGAAAAACAAGATAGCCACCAAAGTTGGCACCATTCTTGCCTTTCCAAACATCATTATTTTTATGCTAAATTGTATATCAACCAACGTGGTTAAAAAAAAAATAAACACCAAAACTCCTATGGTTTGTAAATAGCGTAAAATACCCACGTAGTTTATTTAATCATGCGGTCATTCTCATTTTTATCCCCTAATTATTATTTAGCCAATTTGGCCAAACTATGTAAAACAAGATGCCCACCAAAGTTCTAACAATTCTCGCCTTTTTAATCTCTATTTTAACGATATAGCCGTAGATATTTTCATGTTCTCATACAATCGATGTTGTGAAAGATTTCATAATATTGATTGCCAATTTTTTTCATAGTTACAGTTTTCTCAATTTTTACCGTTACCAATTATTTTATTGATCTATCCTTCGGATACATTCAAAATTTTAATGCAATGATATTTTAATCGATATCGATACATTCATCTGCTTCCTTCCATGCAAGTCCCAATTGTTATTAACACCAAACTTGCAGCCAAGAAAAGAGTAAACACATGTGCATCTATCTATCTGTATAGTTTGGAATTATTACTATTTCGATGTAAACTTTCAGTTTAATGTCACTTTTGAATGTTTTGGAAAGGAAAAAATCACCTAAAAAAAATATGTATATCGCAATTAAAGAAAAAAGAAAACTATACTCCCCACTTATCCTCCGTCTTCAAAGGTTCGAGCACTTACACCGAAGCATCGATGAGCCCCACTGCAAATTGATTCGGCTCCGTCGGGTGAGCCGCGATGGCTGTGGCTGAGCAGCTGTCCATGGAAACCAAGGAATTAAAAGTTTAAACTTTTCAAACGATTAATAGGTCATCTCAACATTCATGTTCCTCCGTTATTATACCTTTGTCCTGCCGATATATACGACATGGGATTGATCCGACATTTCATCTCAAGCTCAGAAGAGAATATGCACACACTCCCATCATCGACGCTCGCATATATCAATTGGCTGTCGCATGAGTACATCGAGTCTGTAATCGGCGCAGTCGATTCGTCACGAACCCACTGCATGAAAAAAAAAAAAACAAATAAATAAATAAGCCCATTCTATTTATCATGTGTTACAATATTTTTTACACTACATATGATTGTTGTTACAACTAATTTTACATACCTGTTTAATGCAAGTTAGCTCCTTGGCCTCATATATGGCTAACTGTGAGTAATGAACAACCAAAAACTTCATCTTATCGTGATGAAATTGCACGCCCATGCGGTTCAATTCACGAGTTCCATTAGGTATCTGCAAGAACTTGTTCGCTTTCCTTTCCCATTTATCTATACTCCAAAAACAAAGCTGGAATGCAAAAGAGGCACGTAGTCACGCTGAAATACCAAATACGTAATAATTCTAAGAGAATCATTTACTGCGCTGCTGCCTATACGAACCTGATCGTCAGCTCCTGATGATAGCAGGACATTTAAAATCGGGGAAAAGGCAAGCACGGTGACCCTCATATGATGACCTTGGAGCTTGTTGACTACCTGCTTAATAAAATGAAATGCACTAAGATAACAGTGGAATGTTCGACTTCTGGAGGTTATGTTTGATGGCTGATATCGAAGAAGTTGTGAATGTATATTGATGAGTCGTCCAGTCCAATAGCAATCATGTTATTATCCTCAGGGTGGAAGGCAACCGACGTTGCTGCTGGTGGAGGTTGGGTTAAAGTTCTCATTGTCTGCAAAGGACGAAAATCATGAATTTAATTTTATTTTCCCAAAATTATAGAGTAAGTGAAATGAAGCAGATGCCTACACTATCAATCAAGCACAATTATGCAACATAATAACTAGAAAAACAAAAATAATTAATGGCGATGATATCACCTTAAATGACTTCATGTTAAAGATGGAGATTCTTCCGCCTGATGCTGATAGAAGAAACGTGTCGTTATTGGACAGCGCCAAGCATGGAAGAGCTTCCTCAAGATTTGCCCCGGTTGTGTCGTTTGTCATCAGTATTCCACTAGAAGGTTGCCAGAAGTGTGGCGGAACTGACGTTGTTGCCTAAAGTAAAATTAGCTAAATATTTAAAAAACTTTTGCGTTTTATATATATATATCTGTGTGTGCGAGAGAGGCATCTGGAAGGCAAGTGAATCTGAAGGGAACTGAGTAGAAATTGAGAAGGTTAGTATATATAACCTTTCCAGTAGCATTCTTTTCATTTTTTTCCCATTTCCATAGCTTGTGAATAACGTTGTATCCTAATGCCAATATGCTTTCTCCAGATTTGGTATAAGCTAGCCGCATAATCTGAAAATTGTAAATAACAAACCAAAGATCCCATTGATTGATGAAAATGAAGAGAAGTTAAATAATTACTAAGAAAAGAAATAAGCTCAAACTGTAAAGTTTTTTTTCTAATTATATAATTTTATTCTAATGGAAAAGAACGATCATCGAAAGTTATACCCTTGCGGCCAGTAAATTATCGGGAATCTTCAATGAACGAAGTTGAGATGGTTGGACGATTTCAGTCAGCTTTAAAATCTTATGTCTCTCTGTATCTTCAGATGTTTTAGGGTTTGCATTTGGCGAATCCATTATATCTCCAGTCTACAAATAATTAAAGATGGTGAGATTTTTTTCATTAGCTTATGATGCATGACAAATGATTGCACAATTAAATTACAAATACGGACCGTTGTCATCATAGACGAACTTTTATCTGCACCAAATGTTCGAACCGCAGATTCCTGAACCTGCATCACCAAGAAAAATAATTCTGACTGAAAATATGTATACTTTTACAAATTCTGTCATGTAGCAACTGAACCATTTCATTACCATTGAGGAGAGTCCAGTATTATATTCTCGGGGGCGAATCATCTGTAGACCTTTGGGATTTGCCAGTATTTTAATGCCATTCCCGTTAGTTGACACAGCCAGTAGTGTCCCGTCCTTGTTAAATCGAATGCAAGGGGAAGCCTGAATTTTTTTTTTTAATCAATATAAAATGCTGCTACTTCTGATATTAAACAGAAAGCAAGTGAAATGTGAATATATATATATATATATATATATATATAGCTCTTACCAGCAAACCACCTTCAGCATCTGTGCTGCATAACATATTTATATCGTTCATGTCCCAATATTTGATCTGAAACTCGTCACCAGCAGCTAAGAACTGGTTCTTTGTCGTGTCTAATTGAACTACTCCAACTAAAGGTGTCCCAAGACCAAGATATTGCTTCTTCACAAATCCGTTGGCATCATTCAACTCAACCATGTATGAATTTCCATCATTGTTTGTACCGCACGAAAACAATCTGTTGTTTTCGGCAAGAGAAATGAATAGGTCAAGCAAAAAATGGATGCATAGGCAATATGAATAAGTTGGGATTACCTCGTTCCATCAGCACTGTAGACCACAGATATACGACCCCGACTAGGAGTGAGATATTCAACTTTTGAACCAGCATTATCAAACAGCCACATCCTTACTTTTCCGTCCATTGCAGCTGATAAAATGAACTGAAAATAGAAAATATATATATATTATATATATATGCATTGTTATACTGTATGGAGATGTTTAAGTCAATGGAAAATACATAACTAATCATTATCTTGTTCATGGATAACAATTCCCGTGGAAAATATAATCTGAGTACCGGAGTTTGGTTGTGCTCCTTGTACTGTGAGCATACAGAATAAACAGGTGCCCCGTGGCCCTCAAAAGTAAACATCCTTGCACCAGTTGCTGCATCCCACACCTATGGATGACAACACAATTTTACACTGGGCAGAAAAAGACGACCCAAACTTCTCATGTTGATACGCATTTAAGTAGAAAAAAGAAAGCAAGAAAGAGAAGAGAACCTTGATTGTCTTGTCATCTCCACAAGTTATAACACTCAGTTGATTTTTTGGAGTCGCAAAAGCAAGATCGTTAATAGGACCAACATGCGCATCAATCTGAAATGATGCTCCAACATTTTCGTATCTTATCCTTCTTTGTCATCTATAAATCATACAGTACAGGAAAATATTAAAAAAAAAACATTGACAAACGAGCAGCGAACAGACCTCAAGGTGTTTCTTCACTTCTTGGCCACCAGAGTAATTGTACAACTGAAGTATATGCTTTGAGTACGCAACACCTAGACCAGAACAAGAAAACATTATTATGAGTGACTACTCAGTGTGCATTTGAACCAAAATGGTGCCCAAAACAAAATAATATATTTATAATATGTGCAATGTTGCTCTGTTGACGAAACGATGCTACATGAGTTGCAGAGTCTTTAATACATACCAAAATGGCTCCCATCAGGACTCCACAGGACCTTGTTGACTGATGATTGATATCCATTCGCCAAAGAAGCCTACAACCAATGCCGTCAATCATGACAGCACTACAAACAAAATCCATGCGCAGGTAAAGCAACTATTAACCGTTTGGTGAGAAAATCAAACCTGTAGAGTCGTTGAGCAAACACCAAGATCCCACACTTTGAAATCTCTAGACATTATCCAAGTGCTGCCCACTTCCCATAGAGAGAACTCACCACTAACTGTTCCCACTGAATATATTCATAGATAAAGAGACAGATAATTATAAGCAGGAACAGAGTTTGATGGGCCCCTAAAGCACTTGTAGAGCATGTTGCGTATGATTGTACTAAGCTGCACGAAAGAGAATAGCAGTAAGCACAGGTCAACCTAGAAGTAAAGTTTGTTTCACTGGGTGGAAATCCATGCTCTTCACCGTTGAACCATGAGCCAAACTCACTGCAACGGATTTAGGCAAGTCATCAGTAGAATGGCGGTCGGTTGTTGGCCTGCAAATGGAGTGTAACCAATATGGCTAAGCATCGAATACGCTAAACATGGAAATTAGAGTGTAACAATCAGATAACTGGAAAAGGTGACCAAAAGCAATCAACTACAAGAAAAACAACACGAAAAGAGTGATCGACCTCCCCAGGAACTCCAAAATGTCTAGCCCTCTTCATCATGCTTTCAGAACCTGAAGCAGCTTGATAGTCCATCGCTGGATTATTATGAGGAGTCCAAGGATGCTTTAGCATGATCCCTACAATAACAAAATCATACAAAAGAAAACGTAATGTAAGGGCCAGAAAATCTGATTGAATCAGAACGACAATTAATGCAAAATAATTTCATATGCGTCAACACTAAACGCACAAAAAGGTCATACAATGTTTTTCATTTAATTAAATTATTACAGAGAAAATATTTAACAAAGTGAGTAAAATAAAACAAAAAGAAGTCAAACTGAAGAGAATATATCAATATTGATTCAGAAACTTGTTAAAGCACCAGCATTGTTGGGAGGAGTTGATCCCATAGGTCCAGAAGAAAAAGGAGGAATAGGAGACTGACTATCCATCCATCCAGCTCTAACAGCATTGAACGGAGCAGCTGCTTGGTGCTGCAATGGCTGTTGAGAACACAAAAAACAACAGTGCAAAACCATTAAAAAAAAGCAGATGCTAAACTAATCGATGTTGAGAGAAAAACAGAGAATTGCTCAAAATATTGTAATAGTGATGGCAATTACAGAATTTCCTCTTACACTTGCTAGAGAACCACCATGAGGTACCAAAACCATCTTTGGATTAGAAGCAGCAGTAGGAGGAGCAGTGTTTGGCTGATCACAAGAGTGATCCACAAAGAGACTTTTAATTTCAGGATCTTGCATTGGATTATTACAAGTACTGTGCTGCCAGTTTAAACTGCGGTCATGGAAAGCATACGAAAATTTGGGTTAGATTCGGCTCAAAGCTTTCGATCGACTCATGACATGGACAGAAAACAATTAAATGAACAGAAAACTACCTAAACAGTGACAAATTACCTCTGGTTTATTAATGTTCTGAGTCTTGTGTTCTTTATGACGGGGAACTGAAGCTTATCAGAAATAAAGGGATTAACTTGAATGGACGTCTTCAAAGCAGCCGCCAGATGGGCCCTAGCTGATTTGGTATCAACATACCACGAAAACAGTTTGTTTTGCCTGGTAATGAAAGGATTATTATTTGCCATCAGCAGATTCATTATCTCTCTCTCTCTCTCTCTCTCTCTCTCTCCCTCTATATCTGTGTGTGTGTGTGTGTGTGTAAACAGCTATACCTAAAGTCAGGTAAGGTCAAGAGCAGAGCGAGTTCGTTGAACATTTCTGCATTTGCTGACGAGAATACTTTCAAATCATTGTTAAGAATCTTCACTGCCTTATCAATATCACGCCTTTACACACACAGCATGAAAAGGGCCCAAAACTCGTTAAAATTTGATGATCATATTTAGAATTATAGAGAATATGGGAAAAGGGGTGTATATGAACATTTCTAGATACTTCTGCTTTCGCAGCTGGAAGTAGATTTGAAAGGACTCTTGGCTATTATCACATTTCATAAAACCAGACAAGTAATCATCAGCCTTCTTCCACTCACCATTGATCACTAAGCCCTCAAAGTAGCGCATGTTGAAGAAAATTCCAGTCTCCTTCTCCAATCTTCAATTCATCTTTCATCAGCCACACACACACACACACAAAAAGAAAAAGAAAAAGAAAAAGAAACAACAAAAACAGAGTAATAAAATGATTCCATTTAAGCACGTCTTACTTGATCAATGTTTCCTTGAGTTCCTCCTCATCGAGAAACTGATGAATCACATTTAACAGTTGGCGGCTCAGAGAACACATAATCGAACTTCAATCACCGTAATCACTGCACGATTCAACAGACATTTAATTAAGAAACATACGTACAAATTCATCGCAGAGAAACGAGACCGCAGACTCTCATGCCGAGCTCAAATACACACGGAAAAATAAAATGAAAAAGAAAAAGAAATTAATTCCAGTGAGTGCGAAAACGAGAAATCATTCACTTCATTGTAACCTCAAATTCGTTAACAAGAAGCACGGAACCTTTTGGGGATTTCTTCTTCAGCAGCTTTCGTTGTGCCCTACTGTACTGTATCTCCTCTCGACGCTCTCATTTGCGGGTCTTTTATAGTGTGTGACAGTGGACAGCGACGCACTTTTTCGAAAAGGATTGACAGAGACGTAACTAACTAATTAATAAAAGCCACGCGCCAAAAAATGCGTGAGGCGAGATTTTAATATATAATATTATTTATATTTTGAGTTATAAATAATTTATGCACAATCGATGCCTCTGTACTACACCATACGTTATGGCGTGCATTAATATATAATATTATTTATATTTTGAGATTTGATATTTTTACTATATTAAATAAAAATAACTTATTTATGAGGATATAACTATAATAAATCAAAAAATTGAAGATAATTACTAAAATTAAAATAGAAACGGATAATAGAAAAAGTGAAATGGACAGTTATTATAATAGAAAAGTGAAATGAATATTTATTCTATTATTTAATCGTGGTTTCATTATTTTTATTTTTTTCAATTATTAATTATATAAAAAATATGATTGGTTGATAGTGACACCAAATTACGGTTTTAACTTGGCGTCACCATTAATATAAGAGTACAGATGCTTTTGTGGATTCTTCTAATAATTTAATTTGTATTGTAAAAGGAAAAAGTAAATGAAGATTACAATGTCTTTAAGAGGGTGCTTAAAAGTAATATAAATAAATAATGATGAGCAGGTCAGCTCAGCTATTCTCTATGGGAAGCTAGATTTTTTCTTACAATAATTTAATTATTATGTAGATGTACCTCTCGATTTAATTCACTCTATGATGACTTCAACGAAAAATTTGCAATTTTATTTTTTGAGGTGTTCAACTGCATTAAATAAAATGAAAGTGTACACAATAACAACCCATAACAAGATAACAGTAGACAAGGGATCTACCCGCGAGCGCCATCCATTAATTAAGTAGCAAAAATTCATGGAAATTCGTAAACCATTAAATAGGAGCATTATATAATATATATATATATAGATAGATATATGCATATATGTTGTATTCTATTCTATATAAAATGTTATGGACAGTTGAACAAAAAATCAGAAGATGATGAACTCCGAACACGTTTTCGACTCGTCTAATACGACTTGAAGCTTCAAAGAATATAACTAACAATTTGAATGTTAGTTAAACCGAGCAGAGACATTCGTTGAAGATATGAAAGGATACTTTCAGCCGAAATCGGATGCTGTTGAGATTATAAAGTGGGTGTTGTCCTACATCGATTAATCAAAGCTTTCAATATCAGTTAATATATCAAAAGACAACTTCATCTATCAACAATTGATTTTAGGATGGAACACTCAATTGAACTGAACAAATCTTGCATATGACTTATAATAGTGCGTATAAGATATGAATTGCGGTACAATTCGGAAAGAAGAATGTGCAAGTATGAAGCAAAGCCCTGATCGAGTTGGTCCTTCTAAATGTTTTACTGGTGATTGAGTTGGATAGTTCCAAATTTTTAATACCTGCAGTTATTATCAATAGAAAAATTAAACTATTATTGATCTGTCGAATAGGTCCAATATTGTAAAGAAAATGGACTCCCTCAATTCCTAACTAGGTGTTCCTTCGTGTGTGTGTGTGTGTTGATCGTATTAAGAAACACGATCTTGATGGAAAATGAATCAAAAAAACTAGAAAAGAACTCAAACTGAAAAACATAATGTTGGATTTAATGATCTAGCAATTCGGTTTTGATGAACTAAAACTTATTGTTTTGTGACTAACATATTTAATCAAGTGTGCAGATGAGCTCGATTCGAAAAATCAATACGAGCTTAGCGCAAAAAAACCGGGTCGTTCAACTCAGTTCCTGGACTGGTCAGGTTTCGGTTCGGGTCGGTTCCTAGACTGTTCAGTTTCTGTACTGTTTGTTTTCTGGACTGGTCGATTTCTGGACTGGTCAACTCGGTCTGGACTGCTCAACCAAGTTCTTGACTGATGTACAAGCCCTTACTATACCAGGTACAAGCCAGTTAAGCAGACAGCTTTGACAAGAGTTGACCAGAACAATCCAAAAGCTTCCAACGGATCTTTTAATATGTCTAACGACTACATCAAAGTTGGGAAGCTATAAATACAAGAGAAAATGACAGAATATATCAAGTATCCTAGAGACAACATGAAGACATCAAATGAGAGATCCAAAAAGAAAGAAGAACAAGATCAAAGAGCAGAATCAAGAGAGTTCTTCTTTCATGGTGGAATACAAAAGATAGAGAGAGCTACAAAGTTCAAACCCACACACCTCACTCACACAAAGACATTAAACTATGAGTTTAGTTAACGGGAGTCTAGCTAACGAGGTTGTACATCGTAGAGTGTAAACCGAGTCTTCTAGTGTGTACCTTCCTTGCGAGGGAGAATGGGAGGCGTAGGAGTATTAGACTTCAAACTTCCATGATCAAATCATGTGTTCATTGCATTAATATTTCTAGCATTTTAAGTGTTTGATAAAATTCTTCAACCAACACCGGTTTTAGCTTGCATAGTTTTGAAATATTTTTTTTAAAGACCCACAAAACCGATTTTAAGAGGATTATGACGAGTATTTTCCGCTTGGCTTAAAATCCAAACTCGCTTAATCTCTCGGTGCTGGTATATTTTCAAGAATCCGAGTTATTGCTACTCAAATATTTTTAAAGTGTTTTAAAACGAACTAAATTCTCAAAAACTTATTTTAAAACACTGGTCTAATGATCCTAACACACAACTTTTACGTGGTTCGGCTTCAAATTTGGCCTACGTCCACGGACCAACAGAGTTACTTTTATTCAAACTAAGAGAAGGATTTACAACTTTCCCATACCCTCTATAAATCTCTAGTTTATCATTTTCTCTAACTCTCACTCTATCGAAAGTTAAAAGCTCTCAAAGATAATGCTTGAAAAACGAAGTCTGATATATATAGAGCTGATTTTATAACTGAATTTAACAGCATACTTCAGTTGATTATACCTTGCGCTTTATCAGTTGATCCCCGCGCCTTCTCAACTTAACCGTCACACGACTTTATAAGTTTAGATCTCGTCCGATCGTTCTTTATCCGCTAGATCTGAGGGTGTAAATTCAAACTTTCTGCTTTAAGATCTTGTACCTAGTGCCTTGTGACTTTTACTACGAGCTAACCTTTAACTAATAAAAGCGCTACTCGACTCTTCAACTTTAATTTGGCCGTTCGTTCTATCTCGCGCCTGATCCAACGAACATCATTTAAATCCCGAACTTTAAATATCAGCCCTTGGATTCATGCGCACAAATAGGACGGCTGTGGTTTAATTTGGGGGCTTAATTGTTTGTTTGGTTGGATGGTTTAAATATTTTAAATGTTGGTTTAAGGCTTGTTGAGATGTTTGGTTCGCGGGTTTATATAAAACATATATTTATATATAACAACTCTAAACTCATGTACACGTATTTATATAAATACACATTCTCAGATGGGTTATTGCAAACCCGCCAATCAAACACATATCTTAGTTTATACCAAATAATTAGTTTTATATAATCCTTAATAATTTAAACCCACCTAAATATAAACGGGGGTATCAAACAAGCACTAAAAGATTTTTCATAGCTAAAACCAAAATTCTTCAATTCCTTAATCATCTAAGCTTTTGATCTGCCCTTCCTAGGCTTTGATCTTTATAGTTTAGGCTAACAATCCACAACAAATACTAAGAACAACCAATGTAAATCGTCTCTGCTTGTTTATTTCATGTTTTTTTTCCATTAAGATTGACCAATATACTTCAAGATTGTTGTGACTAACATCATTCAAACAACGTTGTATTCGCCAGTGACGATCCATGTTTTTTCACGAATCCAGCTATATTTTACTCAATTGGTTACGAGATTACCTAAGATTAGATTACGCGGAAGCTTGATCTCGATTGCGGGTGATTAGAGTTGATCGAGCCTTCAATGACTAATAAACACTTTTATTGAACTTCCTTTTCGATGCAAGTGTTTTTCTCTCTTACCTCACACACACAGTTCACTCTTAACTATGCATTTTCTATTTTCTCACCCCCCACTCTAATTAATCACATGGATCACTATATATACCACATATTTGGTTGGTATATATTTACATTTTGGTCCCTATTATTTACAATATTTACAATTCACTACCAAGACAAGAAGACATAATTTGAACACAACAAATAATTCCTAACAATCTCCACTTTTGTGTTCATCTTCTCTTTGAACCTCTTCTTCTTGGTCTTGGCTTCTCTCGACGGTAGAACGACTTACAAAGACCGAGAGCCAATTCGAAGCACCTTATATCATTCCTTAGTTCAAGTCTTGCTTCGATGGCTTCGATGACTTTCTCGGTCAGAGTTATCTCTTTAACGTCGAATTGATCTTTATTTTCATCAGTACGGATCAGGACCTCAAGTCTTTTTCGAACATTTCGAAGGATTATCTTTAGCGTCCCATCACTAAATTTATGAACTTCAGACATGAACATCAATTGTTTCTTGCCTTCGAAAGTTTCGTAGATGATGGAGGTCTCGAGTTCCTTGAAAATGAAGTAAGTGTTGTATGCTTCAATCCTCTCTACCCGATTCTTTGGTCCTGAAAGGTTGACTTTCTTTATATTGCTCTCTACTGCAATCTGAAAGTCTTGTGCTGTCTTAAATTTTATTTGCCTCAGCATAACCCTCTTCAACGCGTCAAATCCCAATCTGTACTTGAATTCCTTTAGCACGAACTTCCTGTATAGGTGGAACATGCCGAGTATGTCTTGGAATTCGAGGAGCGGTAGGTCAACTTCGGAGATCTTTTCGACAATCTACGTCTCTCCATCTTCACCAACTCTTTTGACGACATAGACGGGAAATTAGAAGCTTCGTCCATAGTTGTGGTGTTTCACCTCGAGGATATCCACTATCGGTTCATTTTCACATATCCTTAGTTTTTCCCTGATGAGATCTCTTAGTGGATTGATGGACTTCTGCGATAGCATATGCTATCGCCTCTGTCCCTTTGAAGTGAGTGAGACCTCGCAAGTTTAACTCATCTAGCTGCTTTACTTTGTCTTCACACCTCCAGATTCTATGCCGAATATCTTCAAGGTAAGGAGCTATAATCTTGACATTCTCCCAAGGCGTGTCCATCGGAGTGACTCTTCGGGATGTCTTTGTTGGCGAGTCCATTCGATTTCTGATGGCTTCCTAGAGCTGTGGAGGTTCGATATTGTAGTCTTCTACTTCTTGAATTTCAGTCGGCTTTATCCGGAAGGTGTTAGCAATGGACTGTCGAATGATGTCTCTTATCCTCATAATGCGCATGACAGCTTCATCGTTGGTTTCTTCCTCATTTGAATGGTCTTGAAGTACGTACTCCTCGAGCATTTCATGTAAGTTTATCTCTTGTAGGCTTGGAGCTTCAGTGGCGGTTGGAGATGTCGGTGTGAAATCAGCCACTGACTCTTGGACTTGTGGAGCTGGTGATCGATGCCTAGATGAAGAAGCTGGAGCTCGTCGCCAATCTTGTGAAGAGGTGGATGTGGTTGAAGGCTTTGTGGTGACTGAGGCTGTGGTGACCTGCGTGACTTGGGCCCTCTTCTCCCCCCAGGGCGACCTTGGTCCTCGGGGTCATCATGCGGTCGTTTGGAACCCTGTGGTCACAGCAGGTGGGTTGTGGTGATGGTGATGGTGAAACAAGACGGGATAGGAGTTCAGTCATGTCTGAATTTAGAGGTTCAGACGTGAGTCGGGACTTGAGGGTGTCCCGTAGCTCCGATAGAGGCATCATATAGGGGTTAAGGTAGGGTAGTGGTGATGAAGGTGGGGATTGGGGGCAGGAGGACACATGTTCTTCAACAATGCGGGCTTTCCCTTTATCGTTACAGCCGCATTGATGGCGGTCTGTACCCTTTGCATTATTGTGGTTTAGAAGGTTTGGGAAAATTTTGCAAGGGAGGACTCCAGGCACTGTTGAAGGTGTTCCTATGTCACATAAGGTGACCCAACGAAGCCACGAAGGCATTTCGTTGCCACGACACCAGAAAAGATTTATGTGCCATCGCCCACGCACAAAAGTGACTGCAGGACTTGAGATACTGGGGCAACAGAGGCTTCCCGTTGACATCAACTGAGAGAGAGTCTCAGTTTGATGGCTTGGAGACATAATTGTGATTGATGTTGTTACGCCGCGACTTCATTCCAATCCTCGAAGCACATCATGTATAGACGCGTCTATTGAAGTTCTGTCTTGATCACTAAGACCAAGAGGGTGTGGTGTGAGAAGAGTGTGTGTCCTAGAAAAATTAAAAAATATTGGGATAGAGGACACTAGACTCGATGTGATCAAGGAAAGGGTGGTGGTTTGGGGCGGAGTACCACCAATTTCAATATCGTCTGCTTCAGAATGAAGCAGTGATAGATTACTTGGCTCCCCATACATTTGTGAGACAGTTGTCTATTGGGAGATAACTGAATGACCAAGGCTAGGTTGTGCAAGCGTCATCGGACCTAACATGGCAACTGCTACCCGGGTACTGGCAAGGTTAGCACCTGTGCCTAATGGGGTGGTCCTAGGTGGTGTTTGGGATGGTTACCACAGGTTGAGATGGTTGGGGATAACCAAAGCACTCGTAGACCCCTCACCCTCTCTGTGGCTGGTGCTCCCTGTGATAGATTCAGGGGGGTTGACCTGAACCATGGGAGCTGTGGACTTAACGGGAGGTGGTGCGATGCCAGTGAGAAATTCTTCGATCGCTCGTGGAGACGCAAAGTAGAGCAAGGCTTGTGGGATCGGCATTGGGCGGCCTGCAGTCTTTGCGTCGTTCTTGGGGCAATGAAGAAACCGTATTTGCGGCGGTTTGAGAACCGCATTGTCTGGTCGTCGGTGGATCTCTGGGGATGGTCTCCATGAAATGTTGAATGAGGAGCGGGAAGCATCGCAGATAGGGCAGGTAGTATCGCCTCTTGGAGTTGTCCCTTGTGTGTACTTGCTCGACCAAGTCCATCCATATTAGCTCAGCAACATCATATGACTTGGAGTACAACATTTCATAGAAAAGCCGAAGGATGTTGTAGTTGCATCGATCAAATCCAGAATATTTTGGGGAGAGGCATTTGTTGTCTAGTCCGAAAAGGGTCTTCCACGGATGCGGGATCCGACTTCGTTGGAGCCCGATAGATGGACTAATGGTGGTGCATATCCCATCAGGAGAATGCCTTTCGTCATTTTGTCATCTGATGGGAATTCTTCATAAGCAGCCAGCTCCGGGAGACTGAGCACCAATGATAGGGTTGCCTTTGTGACTGCAACCAGTCTGCGATCAATCTGAGCTTCATACGAGATTGAGTTGTCTTGGACAACTTTCCTCTTCAGGATCCCCCAAAATTGTTGTACATAAACGAGGGGCACCTGAGCAGCGCGGTTGAAAGCGGGCCAAAGTGGATGGCCTTGGAGAATCGCCACGATTATTGGGTCGGAACAATTGAAGTTGTTCGGATCGACCATGAAGTTATTCTCCTTGATGTCGACCCCCCTTTGATGAGGCATTGGTAGATTCCATCCCTTTTTTTAAATAAACCTGAAACATAGAAGAAAATATTAATAGTGATAATAAGGAAGATTAATAAGGAACTGTAATATAATGACGAGATTGAAAGTTCGGGACTTAGAAATATTTTAATCTAAGTCTTATAGGTTTGAAAGTTCGGGACTTAGTAAATTTTTGTTCAAAGTTAACAATGGTTTGCGAAAAAGTTTTGCGATATGAAATTGTTTTCCGAACTGCTATTTGAAAAAGTGTTTCGATACTAATTGATTTCGCGAAAGATAGTGGGTTCGCAAAAGTAAATTTCTCTGAGAAGTGATAAAGTTTCGCGAAAGTAAATTTTTTGAAATGAAAAAATTTCTCGAAATATACTATTTTCGAAATCAAAAATTTTGCGAATGATACAATGTAGTTTTGAAAATATTTTCGCGAAGGTAACTGTGCATTTCCGAATCGAATATATTTTGCAAAACTAATATATTTTGCGAATCGAATATGTTTTGTGAAACGCTTTTTAAGAAATTGTTTCGCGAAACGCGTTTTGCGAAACACTAATACGGATAAAAATATTCAAGAAATAGTTTCGCGAAACATATAAGTTTTGCGAATCTGAGAGTTATTCGAAAAACCATTTAAAATAAAAACCCGAATTTTCAAAATCACGACCCATAAACAGTATGGTTCGTAAACAGTGGTAAAACCCTAAATTAATTTCAAAATAAAAATTAGGTGCGATTGAACGAAGAATCGACTCAATCGTGTTGTAAACACGGGGGTTTAACAACACTAATCATGATTAGCGCAAAACTAAGCATGAAATTGTAAAATATTAGTAATACGAGAAATTAACGGGGCAGAGATCCCTACCAAATCAATGAAATAGTATGGAGGCGATGGATTCGGGATGGGTTTTACACGTATTTGAGGGATTCGTAGTGATTTTGTGAGAATAATGAGAGAAATTTTTGCGAGGGTTTGGAGATTTTCGCGATGAGGGAGAGAGAGTATTTTTTGAGAAAGAAAGTTTTGCGAGACTGATAAAGAATTAGCGATATATAGGTTAAAAAAAAATTTCGCATTGTAAAAGTTTGTCTAAATGAAATAGTAAAATAATTTTCGCGAACTAATCTTTTTCAAAACTTTTGCGATAGGAAATAGTAAAATAAGGTTTGCGAAGTCAAGTAATTTTGTGAAAGCAAAAGTTTTGCAAAGTTAAGTAATTTCGCGAAAGCAAGAAGTTTTGGGAAGACGATGAGTTTCGCGAAAGCTTAAGTTTCGCGAAGTCAAGTAATTTCGCGAAAGAAAAAGTTTTGCGAAGTTACGTAATTTCGCGAAAGCAAAACTATTGCAAAGGCAATAAGTTTCGCGAAAGCTAAAGTTTTGCGAAGTCAATTAGTTTCGCAAAAGCAAATTGTTTTGTGAAGGCAAAAGTTTTGCAAAACTTAATAGTGTATATGGAAAAACTAACAGTGTATCGACAAAATATCCAACTGTAAAAATTTCTCGAAATCAATCATTGTTACTATATTAAAACTCCCCCACAATACTTATAATCATGCATGATTTGCGAAAACAGAGTAATCTAAAAATAGAGCAATGCAAATATTTGCAAATTATGCTAAGTGTGCCTTTTTGCTCCCCTCAATTTTCATAATTAATCATATATTCCTATGTTAAGAATAAGATAGAAATTTTCATTTTTTCCTCTCTCTAAACAAATGATCGCTTAATAAATTTCATTCAAGCGAGCAAATTTGTGCACAAAATTGATAGATGATGAGAATGCAAAAATAAGTGCGCAAATTTACGGAAATGGAATCATAGTCGTAGAACACATACGATTTAAAGAAAGTAAAGCGCATTTAATGATCTGGAATGAAAGTAGATTAAATTTAAAGATTTAGCATGTCTAACTTAGATATTAAAAACTGAAACCGTTTTTCATCAAGCGCTATAGTAAATAAGTCGGCTAGCTATAATTTAGTGGAAACAAAGTACATATCTACGGTGGCGGGACAGCATTATTAGTGAGTGGGGTCCAGCATAATTGGACCCCATGTCCTTTAAATTTTAAAAAATTTCACTGGGGTCCGTCTAATATATATTAGTTTAATTTTAATCCTATATAAAAAAATTTATTACATATTACTAATAAAAGTGGCGGAGCAAATCTATTAGTAAATGTTGAGAAAAGTCGCCAGCTGGAAACAAAAACAAAAAAAAAAAAATAAAAAAATGTACCAACGATGAGAAATTTCCAAATCGTCAGTCTTGTAAACTTATAACTCGTGTATTAAGATTTTTGGTGTATAGTTTAGAGGGTAATAACCTGCAAAATATTTATTATGTCATCGATATATGTGTTAATACACATTTTGTGTATATATTATATGTATACATATATATATAAGCTGCGCATAGTTTCAGACATGGAAGAATCACATTTATACCTTGTTGGTCAGTTCAACAGCAAGATTAAAAGCCACATTAACGTTAAAACAAATTACTAGGCGTATAATGTTCTTCCTTCTTGTCATGTGTTTCATAATTGTTTCATCATTGAGTTCCAACCTCGTTGTGATAAAAGGACTTGAGGTTCCATGACCAGACACTTAATAAAAAGATCAAGTAGAATAGAGATGTTAGAAAAACAAGACTATGAAACTTATCTTGGATATGCATGCACCAAAAATATACATGGAAATGAGAAGAACTTACCTAAATTACATGATAGATGTATCGGCCCACAAATATCATGCCAAAGTAATGATCCATAAGGTAATTTTTCGTTGTTTTTCTTTACATTGAGGTCTTTTTATCCGTCCATGTTCCCATTCACAAGAGAATTTTCATCGATCTCCATTGCACTAAGGATTTTTGTTTGATCGACTATGACTCTGATAATAACATTTTTATTCGAAGACTTCATCTATTCGACTTCCTATTTGCTCTCATCTCTACGGAGGATACATCTTTTGCCACCTCTAAACGTAGGATCCCCTACCTTGTGTTGGCGTGGCAGCGGACCCGATAGAGTAACACCGCAGCTAAAATTTGAGTAATTAAAGATAAAGTGGACACCGAGATTTTTACGTGGAAAACCCCCAAACAAATCGGGGTAAAAACCACGGACAAGGAAGAAGAATTTTACTATGAAGAAATATAGGGGTTACAACCTCTCAACTATAAAGGAGAAAAACTATCACTATCTCTCTCTGTAGTCGGAGAAAATACCTCACAAACCCTCTATTATTTTTCCTCTCCTCTCAATCTCTCTTTCTTCTTCTTCTTCTGTGGGATGCATTCCTCTACTCTCGATCATAGCCTATTTATAGGCAAACGTTCGATGTATAAACATAACAAGAGAATTCCATTTTCTCTTTGTTTGTTATAGTCAAAGAACAAAAGTCGGGCGCCCACCTTAGAAAATTAATTGCCCACGTGAAGAAGCCAAAGTTTTATTCTTTGACTTGTCAAGTATGTCGATAATCTCCCACTTGAAGATTTGATTGAGGATCAATCAGATCTTCACACCATTCTTTCCTCCTTGTCTTTCATGTTGCTTACGTCGCCACTAGGCCACTTGAGGAGCGGCACCAAATAAACTTGTCAGTGTTGACCGCCTTCGTCAAATAATCAGCTAGGTTGTCTTTCGTATGAATCTTCGGCATATCTATCGTGCCTTCTTTCACTTGCTCACGAACGAAGTGATACTGGACCCGTGTGTGTTTAGTCCTGGAACGAAAAGCTGGATTCCTTGCGAGATGCAATGCACTCTGACTGTCACAGAATAAAGGAATATTCTCTTGTTCGAGCCCGAGTTCCTCCATGATCATTTTCAACCATACCGCCTCTTTACTAGCCTGCGTAGCTGCAACATATTCTGCTTCAGTTGTTGACGTCGCGACAATGGACTGAAGTTTTGATACCCAGCTTACGGCTCCGCCAGTAAGAGTGAACACATATCCCGTAGTAGATTTGCTCCTGTCAAGATCACCTGCATAATCAGAGTCAACATACCCTCTGACACTAAAGTCTGCTCCTCCGTAACATAATGCAACATCTGAGGTTCCTCGTATATATCGTAGGATCCTCTTCACCGCGTTCCAATGCTCTTTGCCCGGATTCGCCATGTACCGACTCACTACTCCCACTGCATGTGCAATGTCTGGTCGTGTACAAATCATCACGAACATAAGACTTCCCACCGCTGATGCATACGGTACTCGAGACATCACCATCCTTCCGTCTTCACTGCTAGGACTCATACTGGAGGATAACTTGAAATTAACAGGAAGCGGGGTAGAAATTGACTTACAGTCTTGCATATTGAAGCGTCACAAAACCTTTCTCAGATAGTTCTTCTGCGAAAGCCAAATCTTCCTATTATTTCTGTCTCGGTAAATTTGCATCCCTAGAATCTTTTTTGCTGATCCCAAGTCCTGCATTTCAAATTCCCTAGCCAACTGCGCCTTGAGTTCTTCAACACGATCTTTGTTGGAGCCTGCTACTAACATGTCGTCAACATACAACAGCAATATGATAAAATCATTTTTTATCAAACCTCTTGAAATATGCACAAGGGTCTGCGTTCAGTCTGTTGTATCCAAGACTCATGATGAAGGAATC
Source organism: Lindernia subracemosa (assembly GCA_028392965.1). Taxonomy (NCBI): domain Eukaryota; kingdom Viridiplantae; phylum Streptophyta; class Magnoliopsida; order Lamiales; family Linderniaceae; genus Vandellia; species Vandellia subracemosa. The sequence goes on along the minus strand of JAQPCC010000092.1, from coordinate 661,402 downwards.
AAATCTCTTATACCAACATCTCGGCACCTGTTTGAGACCGTATAGAGATTTGTTCAACCTGCAAACCAAGTTCTGTTTATCTTTGTCTTCAAAACCTTCCGGCTGGAGCATGTAAATCTCTTCTTCAAGATCTCCATGAAGAAAAGCTGTCTTCACATCTAGCTGCTCTAAATGTAGCACACATCGTCAGGAGTACCCGAACAGTCGTCAGTCAGACCACCGGTGAAAATATCTCATTGAAGTCAATACCTTCCTTTTGAGCGTATCCCTTGACCACCAGTCTTGCACGAAATCGCTCCACTTGATCATCACTGTTACGTTTGATCTTAAAGACCCATTTATTGCAGATTGCCTTTCTTCCATGCGGTAGTTGCACCAGCTCCCAAGTCTTATTCTTCCGTAGAGCTTACATTTCTTCTTGCATTGCTGTCAACCACTGATCTGCATCTGAACTGGTCATTGCTTCTTGAAGAGTTGATGGCTCCCCGTCATCAGTTAGAAGGCAGTATGCAACATTACTGTCCATATCGTAATCTGCATGCCAGGTTGGTGCGGCTCTTTGGCGTTTGCCCCTCCCAAGTTCTGGCTGTTCAGATTCGCTTGGCTCTTCCTCGTGCTCCGGTGCTTCTTCAGAAGAATCTTCTTCCACAGACTTCTCTTTTACCTGAATTGTCGTAGTCTCCGGGATTTCCTTTGTAGTGCTATCATTTCCTTCATTTAGTTTATTTTCTAAAAAAATAACTTCCCTGCTGATGATAACCTTGTGGGCAGTGAGATCCCACATGCGATACCCCTTTACTCCATCAGCATACCCCAAGAACAAACACTTCCTGGATTTTGGATCCAACTTCGTAGTTTCTTGGGCGCTGTACATCACGTACACAGGACTTCCGAATACATGGAGTTTGGAATAATCCGTTGGCTTTCCGGTCCACATCTCCATTGGCGTCTTCTAATCAATTGCCGTTGAAGGCGATCGGTTGATCACGTAGCAGGCGGTGTTGACTGCTTCTGCCCAGAACGACTTATCCAGACCTGCAGTTCCCAACATGGCTCTTGTCCTTTCCAACAGAGTCCTGTTCATCTGCTCCACCACTCCATTTTGTTGTCGAGTATACGCCGTAGTGAAATGCCTTTTGATGCCTTCCCATTTGCAAAAGCTATCAAATTCCCTGCCAGTATATTCTCCTCCATTATCCGTCCTCAAACACTTGATCTTCTTGCCTGTATCAAGTTCAACCCGAGCCTTGTAAATTTTGAAGGTTTCAAACACATCTCCTTTACTCTTGATGATATACACTCAACAGCTCCTGGAGTAGTCGTCGATGAATGACACAAAGTACTTCGCTCCTCCTTGTGATGAAACCGGTGACTGCCATACATCAGAGTGAACCAATTCCAGAACATCTTTGCTTCTAGAATTCGATGTGTTGAACTGTAGCCGATGTTGCTTGCTTGCTATGCAATGCTCACAAAATGGTAGTGATACATTCGTGAGACCCGGAAGTAGATTCGCGCCTGCAAGAATTTTCATGTCTTGTTCCGACATGTGTTCAAGTTTCTGATGCCACAGCATAGTAGATCTTTCACTTGAACTCCCCGAAGCCACAGATGCTTCCCCTTCTTGCACCGTCTCTCCCAACAGCATATACAAATTTGCAGCAACCTTTTCACCTTTCATTATTACAAGAGCTCCACGGAATATCTTCATTATTCCCTTTTGAACTTTGATTTCGCAACCGAGATCATCGAGTTGTCCCACGGACAACAAATTCTTCTTCAGACCTTTCACGTGCCGCACTCCTTGAATAGTGCGAACTGTACCGTCGTGCAACTTCAACTTCACGGTTCCAACGCCTACGATCTTTAGGGCATTATCTTCGCAACTGTACACAGATCCTCCTAAGATAGGTTCGTAATGGTTGAACCAGTCTCTTCGAGAGGTCATGTGATAAGTTGCTCCCGAATCAAGAATCCATACTTCATCGTACGTCTTCCTGCTCTCCGTTGAGATGGTTGCTTCGCTACACAATATGTTTCCATCATCTGATGCATTCGCCAGATTGCCTTGAGGACTGGAATTCTTCAGACTCCAACAATCCTTCTTCATGTGACCCTTCTTTCCGCAGTGGTAGCATTTCAGATCCTTCTTCTTACTTCTCGATTTTGACCTGCCTTGAGAGTGACTCCCACTTGGACCACGTTCCGTTGATCTCCCTCTCATCACCGTTAAAGCTTCAACTTGTTGAGAACCTGCTTGCTGGTCCTCTTTATTCTTACGCCGATTTTCTTCTTCGAGAACAGCAGCTGCGATGTTATCAAAGACCAGAGCAGCGGCCGTGTTTGTCAAGTTGATGATGAGTTGATCATACGAATCAGGCAGACTTTGAAGTAGAATTTCTGCACGTTCTTGAGAATCAGTTTTATATCCCAACGACGTTAGCTGGGAAAATAAAGTATTCAAGACGTTGAGATGCTCCGTCACTGAAGTAGATTCTGACATTCTCAAGGTGAATAATTTCCTCTTCAAGAAAATTTTGTTGTGTAACGACTTCGCCTCGTACAGATTGGTAAGGTGATCTCATATCTCCTTTACCGTTTTCTTTTCCTCGATGCTGGACAAGATCTCATCTGTCAATGCCAGATGAAGGTTTGCGACTGCATTCCCGTCCATCTCGTTCCATTTTTCCTGGTCTGTCATTGTGGCTGGCTTTACACCGATAGCCTCAAGACAACCGTCTTTCTGCAACACAGCTTTTATCTTTAATTTCCATATTGAGAAATTTCTCCCGTTGAACTTTTCGATGTCAAATTTCGCCGCCATAATTTCTGCTTAGTCGTGAACGATACCTCCGACGGGGTTGCAGCAGATAATTATTGAAGACTCGTACCGACTTTTTCGTCACCGTACAAGGGCAATATAATATCTAATTTATTTTCTGATGTGGAGGGTCCACCTTAGTGGCAACCACAGAGCATACGATAAATAGATATATAGAACCCAAGCTTAGCTCTGATACAAATTGTTGGCGTGGCAGCGGACCCGGTAGAGTAACACCGCAGCTAAAATTTGAGTAATTAAAGATAAAGTGGACACCGAGATTTTTACGTGGAAAATCCCCAAACAAATCGGGGTAAAAGCCACGGGCAAGGAAGAAGAATTTTACTATGAAGAAATATAGGGGTTACAACCTCTCAACTATAAAGGAGAAAAACTATCACTATCTCTCTCTGTAGTCGGAGAAAATACCTCACAAACCCTCTATTATTTTTCCTCTCCTCTCAATCTCTCTTTCTTCTTTTTCTTCTGTGGGATGCATTCCTCTACTCTCGATCATAACCTATTTATAGGCAAACGTTCGATGTATAAACATAACAAGAGAATTCCATTTTCTCTTTGTTTGTTATAGTCAAAGAACAAAAGTCGGGCGCCCACCTTAGAAAATTAATTGCCCACGTGAAGAAGCCAAAGTTTTATTCTTTGACTTGTCAAGTATGTCGACACCTTGAGGACTTGATATTTGATTACATTTGATTACCTTTCTTCGAGGACTTAGTCGTTCACCTTTGTATGAATGACTTAGCATTTGATTACCTCTCTTCGGAAGACTTAAGCCATTCTCATCTCTATAGAGGACTTGACATTTGATTACATCTCTTCAGATGACTTGAGCCGTTTGCCTCTCTATGGAGGACATGACATTTGATAATCTCTCTACGGAAAACTTTTTTATTTATCACCATTCTACAGAGAATTCCTTTCACCTCTTTGTGGAGGACTTGGTTTCTTATGACTTCCCTACGGAGAACAGATATAAGCGACATCAAGAGAATAAAAAGACTTACATGTTGGTACGCGACTGACATATGCTTTCTTTTATTGCAACAAGCGTCAATGATAACCAAAATGTCTTGCAGAATCAATAGGTGTTGAGCATTTGGTTCGGTTGAACGTTGCATGACTCAGCTCCCAAAAACATCACACGACAGGTGGTCGAACGTTGCCTGACTCTGCTACCAAAGATACCACAAAACAGGAGGGAGCGTTTCATGACTCGGCTCCCAAAGATAATTACATTTGAGTTAATGAATTCCCATTTATTTTTTCCTCCCTCAAATGCAAGCTGGTTGTTGTCACAGTCGGTGTCAGTTGATTCGGGTTGATTTCTTTCGTCGTTCCCTTATTAAGTCACAAATTGGTTCACACGAATTAACAAGGCGAGCTTCAACTGGAGATCACAGGAGAAATACTGGACGATAGGTTCACAGGATGGGATTACCGTGAACGAACTCAAATGCGTATGTTAGTAATGTAAACGGAAATGTAAAGCAAATTTAGGGAGCAAATTATTCCAACCACGTTGAACATTGTCTCAATTTATGTATTTATAGAAGTGAGAATCCTTAACGGGCCAACGAGGTCTGACCTGTAGTGTGAGTATTGAATTTTAATATTCTATCGGGCTATTTAATACGTACTTAGTGATAAAATGTGGAATATTATATTTCCAACCCAACACAAATGTGATGTGCTTCTAAGATACCTTAGACAATAAATAGGGTGAACAATGCAGAAAACATGATTAATATTGAAACGTAGACAGCAAAGATAAATTATGTTTTGATTATCATGGGATACGTTTATCTATAATTATATGATGGGTTAAACTCAATTAAAATACTGTAAACTAATCATAGGAGCCTTTAATATATAAGCCCGTTGGATTAAAAAAGAATAAAATGCAGAAATTAAAGATCAAGATCTAATTTTAGTATGTCAACACAGTATAGGATCTAATGTTGAGAAAAGTCGCCAGCTGGAACAAAAATAAAAAAAAAAAAAAAAAACGTACCAAGGATGAGAAATTTCCAAATCGTCAGTCTTGTAAACTTATAACTCGTGTATTAAGATTTTTGGTGTATAGTTTAGAGGGTAATAACCTGCAAAATATTTATTATGCCATCGATATATGTGTTAATACACATTTGTGTATATATTATATGTATACATATATATAAGCTACGCATAGTTTCAGACATGGAAGAATCACATTTATAGCTTGTTGTGTTGGTCAGTTCAACAGCAAGATTAAGCCACATTAACGTTAAGACAAATTACTAGGCGTATAATGTCCTTCCTTCTTTTGTCAAGTGTTTCATAATTGTTTCATCATTGAGTTCCATCCTCATCGTGATAAAAGGATTTGAGGTCTCCATGATCAGACACTTAATATAAAGATCAAGTAGAATAGGGAAGTTAGAAAAACAAGACTATAAAACTTATCTTGGATATGCATGCACCAAAAATATACATGGAAATGAGAAGAACGTAGCTAAATCGTTAACCCAAAACCCATATATATACATATAAGACAACTGACCATGTAATTGGTTCGAACAAGGCAACCCTTAGGTTGGAAATCAGGAAAGAAAACCCACATAAAAACAACAGAAGAAACCCTAGCTTGTCTTTTATTATTACAACCCAAGATCCAAGCCATTATATTTCACCTTCTTCCCTTCTTCGCCATCCACAACATGTGGGCCAAATAGATGTTCTGTACAAGTCACCACACATCGCTTGTTGTTAACGTTTTGTTCATTAACAACCATGTTCCTCTTCATCTTCATATTCTTCTTCTCCATGTTCTGCTTATAAGCAACTTTAGGGTTATCGCCCAGCAGCGCTGGGAGAACGGACGGCACGTGGAAATTGGTCGTTGCTTTGGCCCCTCTCAGCCTCCTCGCCGCCGCATCGTACGCACGTGCAGCCTCTTCCGCCGTGTCGAAAGTCCCTAGCCAGTGGCGGCACCGCCCAATGCGGTCGCGGATCTCGGCCGACCATCTTCCCCATGGCCTCTTTCTGACTCCCCTGTAACTAGTGCTGCTGCTCTTCTTCCTCCTCCCATGATCATGTTGGCCACTATTGTAATCAGCGAAGGTCTCTTCATGGATACCATCACTTGGAGATTCCATGGTTGATTTTGTTTCGCAATCACTACCAGAGTTATTCGCCTTGTATTTGCCTCCGAAGAGAACGTTCAAGCCAACAACAGCTGCTATGCCCTCAAGAATCGGAGGCTTTTCTGGCTCATCATCATGATCAAGTGCTGATGATGAGCATTCGATCATATTGTTGTTATTACCTAGGGTTTGAGTGTTGTTACAGTTATCGTGGGAGCTGAGAAACTGACCTAATGACCATCGATGAAGCATATCATCATCGGATTGTTCGAATAGACAAAGCTCTTGTTTGGTGAAGAGAGGAATGTTCTTGAGGTTATTCATGGTTGATTATCCCTAAGTTTGAGCTTTGGTTTGGGTATGTAGTAGTATTTCAAGGGAATGGGGGATATGTAATGTAATGGCTGTCATGTATGAGAAGACAAAAGACAAATATGCGTGTGGTGCAATAAAAGTACTTTGGAGTTCCAACAATTTTTCAGTCGGTGAGATCTGAGGAAAAATGATTTATATGTAGCATATACGTAAAATATTATTTAAATAAATATTTGATCATTTCGTGGGATTTTATATCTAAATGAAATGCTAGGCTAGATTTTTGACATGACAGCCACAATCTGAGTAGACGTGGGCATTTATTTGATGTACTTATACATATATACTCATCTTTAATTTTTCGTGAAAGCATCACTACACTGACAGACCTACAAGGACACTTGGGGTTCATTCCATGCAGACCCAGTGGATCTTTGTCAGAAATTAATGTAAGGCTGGACATATTATAATCTACCGTTGCTCCTAACTTTGTATATGTATGTTTAAGGAGCTATTGGTTATTATCATCTTTTTATTATTATATTAAGGTTAATGGACTGATAGTAATCACATTTCTATTGATTAATACGTCGGCTATTATTACTCAATTGTCCTTTACTTTGTTAATTGGGCAAATTCTCTTTCAGTACCTTTCGAAGTTTAAACTTCCTATTCAGTACCCATCGAATTATTTTTTCCTTTTCAGTACACATCTGTGAAAAGTTGTGTCTTTAATACCCTCATGCAGTGAAAGGACGAAAATAACATTTCTTCCCAACAAAATGGATATAATGATAACAGTTGGTATAATATTCAACTATGTTGGTATAATAACGACAACAGTTGGTATAATGTCCAGTTTTATTTGTATAAAATTATAATAACATTATTTATTGATATAATAACAATAACAACTAACAGTTGGTATAATAGCGACAACAGTTGGTAGAATGTCCAGTTTTATTTGTAAAAAATTAGAATAACGTTATTTGTTGGTATAATAGTGATAATCGTTGGTATAATAACGATAACAGTTGGTATAATATACAGTTTTGTTGATCTAAAATTAGAATAACGTTATTTATTGATATAATAGTGTTAACAGTTGGTATAATAGCGATAACAGTTGGTATAATATTCAATTCTATTGGTATAATAGTGTTAATAGTTCGTATAATAGAGACAATAATTGGTATGATGTCCAGTTTTGTTAGTACTAAACCTGTGAAGTAATGTTATTTTTGTCTTTTCAACATTGAAAAAACCATTTTAGGTACTGAATAGGAAGAAATTCGCCAAATAGTACTGAACATGAAGAAATAATAGAAGTGATATTTAAGAGGAATTTGAAACTTCGATGGGACTGATAAAGGATTTTGCCCTTGTTAATTTAGTAAAAATATTAACAAATTAAATTTTTAATGTACAAATCAATTGTTAACAAATCAATTTTAAAACTATATATAAATAATATATTATTAAAATTAAATTTATGATTTAATATATTATATATTTTGAATCATAAATAATAATTAAAATATAAATAATATTATATATTATAACACAGCATCGAGTGTACATAATTAACTAATTATTATTATTATTTGAGTCCCTTTTAGGGACTTTGAATCATTCCGGATTGAGTTTGTCACTCGAGTCACTATTTCTAATATTTAAAACCTAAACAAAATATTTGTAAAATGAATATATAGTTTTTCGGTTTGTTCAACTAATGTAAGAAAAAAATTATAATGAAGTTTAAATTGTATGGTTATTTAAACAAACAATAAAATTCATATCTAAAACAATTCTACTGAAATAAATTTCATATCCTAAATGGTACGAAAAATTGCACCTGATTTAATATGACTTTGTGTGTTAAAGCTTAATCAATCGATGAAAAGTGATGTCAAGTTTTATTTTGAGGTTATAAGATTTCTTTGCATAAATTGAGTTCGCAAATACCTTTCTCTTCTAGATTAGATAAATTATACATAAATATGCATAGTTTTTTTTAAGGTTATAAAAGTTTCAAAAATGGATATCCGTAGACAATATATATCGGCCATAGCCTATGTTGGAACCACCAGTCCCTCCCTATATCATACCCTAACGTTTTAGCTAGTAAGCCGCATAATTTTTCTTTTTTTTTTTACTGTCCCGATATATCCCCACTCGACCTGACTATGAACTAGCTCCTAAATACCGGCGTGAGTTTTGCGCCACACAGATCTGGCAGAGGCTTAATTGCGCCACACACTTCAGTGGTGGGACTAATCCATGGAGTTAGATGAATACGTCTCAAACCCACCTAATGATAATCATGAGAAATAAATCTCATGAGGACTACTCAAGGAATTATTGGAGGAGGTATTCGATCCCACGATTTAACCCATAAATCCTTAAGGCCTCTTCCTTAACCACTAGACCAAGTCCTCGGTGAGCCGCATAATTGCAAAAACAATATTGAATAAAAGAAAGGTATCATCATCATACATAAATATGCATATTAAATGTGACAAATTATATATAATGTGAAACGGAACAGTTAATATTACGAGCAGATCATTCAATTTGCTATTCTTTTGACTACTCTTTAAACACCTGTAATATTATAGTAAATATAATTTATATGTGCGAGGAAAATACTCTCAACGTGTTAATTGGTAATGAGAGAGAACTAAGTCAATTTAGAAAAGACTGTTGGTTTAATTTTCTATATCAAACTGAAGGCAGAGAGACATGCATATATATATATATATATATACACGATAGATAACCGATAACCATCATGTAATAATAGAGATTGCGTGGAGAACTGATACAAACATTAAAGTAGCGAATGTTTTAAGAGCAAAATGCTAACAAGCAATTAATAACGTACATTGGAAAGAAACTTAACACAATGAATGGTCATGTCAATCATCTAATTAAATTAAAGAAAAATTATGGCGATTTAAGTTCATTTTTACAGTTACCTTTGAAGGTATTGCGTGGTCTGCGGGGGAGCAAAGAAAGACTGAGTTCTAACAGAAGTTGGGACTGTTTAAGCTGATTACAACAGTGACATACAAAAATAAAATAAAATTATGTAAATATTATATATGGGTGCAGTGAAAGCGGCCTCATGATTTGATACATATCTCTGCAACTGCAAGTAATTTCAGTTCAGTTTCAGTTCCCTGGAACGAGACTTTTTGGAGAATGCGATGGCTTGCAACTCTTTTGTAATATATATTTTTTTATAACTCCGTAACCTTGACATATAGACCAATAAATCTCGAGAGCTGACGTACTAGTCAGCAAATTACGCCAATCAGATAATCCACTCTAAGACAAGTTCATGTGTGACATGCTCACTCAAAGTATTTGATAGTTAAGAAAATTCGAACCTAAAATCTTCCTCTCCAAATACCTTGATAGCCCAAACTGACCATTGGGCAAGCCTCATTAGATTATTGAAGAATGGAGGCCTTTTTAATTATTTAGGGTTTTTCCCCTATTAATAAAATGGATTAGTTCTAAAAAGTTTTAATAAAATAGGACAAATCGCGGGTAGGAGAAGCATCGTCCAACGTAATAGACGCGGCATTGCATCTATTAAACATGACGTTTTTCGTTAAGCGCTTTATTAATACTTTGAGAACCGACCTATTTTATAAATGGGGAAAAAACCTATATAATTAAAAAAAAGCCAAGAATCGATGTCCTTTTTTAGATTATATGGCATGTTTTAAGTTATTCATAAAATCATCGAGATCATTAGTTATAATTTATTGACTTTTTGAAATTGATAAGATTCCGGCAATTACGTATGTTCTCCTAACATTGTTTTCACGGTGTTTCAAGATTCGACGAAGGAGGTTCCTATATGTGAGGCAGACAAAATTATAGCATGAAGAGGTATGTCTTTTTGATAGGTGAAAGGTTGTGACTACCGGTGAATAGTTATAACTTTCCAGCAAAGTTCAACAAAGTTATAAATAGGGATGTTCAATTCCTCGGACTTGAACTCGAATCTCATTCTTTCCTAGAACGTTGTAATACTAGAACATTGCGTCTTCTCTGTCGTCGTGAAATATATTAATTATATTTGATATTTTGAACTCGTATGAGAGTCCGAAAAGCATCGAATAAGTTCGTTAGTCTCGTAATTCGTAGTGCTCCTATTACGAGATAATTGTCGTTGTATCCTGGAAAACGATTGCCGTATTGCGTAAGCACCGTGAGCATGGTAATATCATTTTAAGGGCATAGCGTCGAAAGCTAACCTCGACAATAAAAATCAAATTATATTCTCGTGTACGTTCGATATAACATATATATATATATATTATATATATATACCTACCGAATTGTACCCAATAAGTTTTGCATAAGTTGTTACTAGACATCATCAATGAAAAGTGAACTTTTCTACGGACGAGATTTTGATTCCATTAAAATGTTAGAAGAAAAAATAAAGAAAATTTTAACAATTTCATAGAATATATTTATTTTAAAAAGTTGATATATCTATCTTTATATATATATTATGATCATTAACATATATTTTGATAGTCATAGATAATGATAAAAAAAATTAATTTAAACGTGAACAATAAAAAGGGACAATTTTATGTCAGGCCCTTTTATAGTTTTTATTTATTGTTCAGGCCATGTCAGAAAAGAATTTAATTTAAAGGACCTAGTTTCTATAAAAGTTAGAGTAAATGACCCGAAAATATGATTTGACGAAAATACTCTTAATGCCTTTTTTTCCAGCGAAAGTGTATATATAGAGTTAGAGAACGTGTTGTTCATGGGTTTTATATGAAGAGATATTTTTACTTCACTTTTCTGTTACTGAGTTACAGTATATTGTTACTTTAGAAAACAGACACGTCATTTTCAATGATATTGTGTTACTTCGCTATTGTAAATGTTATGAACATAAAATCTTTTATTTATATGATCGAATTCATTTTTTTTACATTGAATCGAGCACAAAAATTCGACTGCCCCATCAACCAACCGATTTCGACGTGTCATGTTTGATTTATTATGATATTGACGACGCACGATGTAGGATTTGCTTGTCTAATTAGGGTGCAAATTCGGGTATATAATGGTAAATCAAAGCTAGATTTCGACATAAATTGCAGCTAATCGGTATAAATTCGAGGCACTCATGGTTTGGACGTTAACCAGTTGCAACTAACGTCGAGATTTTAACGATTTTCAGCATTTTTGGTTGACATTCGCAGTTTTCCATAAAATCTCCGCCATCTCTTGCTTGTGTACAGGATGTGGTATTAATAAGAAATGAATCGTTACTCTTTTGTGTTGATTTGTTATATTTTACAATACATGCGTCATATTTTCAGTAAAAAGTGTTACCCTACAAACATGTTAATTCACAAAACAATTCAATTTTAGGCCGCGTTAAAATTCGATGTACCCATAATTTGGACGTTTCACCATGCCCTCCTTGCTCCACCATCCAAATTTTTTGACAAGATTTAGTGGGCCGTCAATGATTTGGGCGGGACATATGAATTTTGTGGAATATTAGGCGGGAAATTGCAAGAGCAAAATGACAGACTTTGTGTTATTTCATATTGTATATTGCGTCACTTGTTAGAGTTAATGTGTTACAATAAATATTAGGGTTCATAGATTAGAGTTGAGAGTTTTGAGTTTAAGGTGTAGGATTTATGGTACTTGTAGTACGTGGGGTATATGAATTGGTATAAATATAGTATGAAACATTGCTACATAAACCTTAACAAGTATTTTTCGTCAATCATGTATTACCCATAGTTTTCTCCTTGGTTTAAGGTTTAGGGTTTCAGGGTTATGATTAAGGGTTTACGGCCTAATAATTTGGTAATATGATTTACTCCTAATGATTTATATGATACACTAATAAAAAAAATTTAGTGTTCGAGGTTGGGGTTTAGGGTTTAGGGTTCGAGGTTCAGGGTTTAGGGTTCGAGATTTAGGTTCTTTGATGATGGCAACAATTTCGTGAATTAGTCTTCGTATCTCGAAAATTTTCATCATAATCAACTAACATTACATTCACTTGATATAAAGATAATGATGGTATGATCATCTTCTCAAGAGAAGGTATACTATGTTTCCTTGACTATTAACTCCAACATTAGAATTTAGTGCGCATAAACATGTTACTTTCTTTAACATCCGAATAAACATGTGTTTATCATCCAAATCATATATTTCCATGAATTCATATCTTGTACATACGACAAAAAGTGCATTTAACAAGAAAATTAATCAAATGAGATTGTGGTACGAAGAACCCATTATTTAGTACCCATATGAATTAAAGTATTTTTGTTTAAGCTTGATATGTTATTTGCAGCAAAACATTTGGTGTTATGGGCTGTTAAAGTGGTATCATGTAACATTTGGTGTTATGGGCTGTTAAAGGCTTGATTGTGTTATTATCTTTAATTCATATGTTACTGATCGTTATTAAACTGTTATTTTCACAAATCAATAAAAAACAGAGAACCTATTACCAGAATCAAGCATAAATTATCATTACTGAATCGAAAGTTTTTCAAAAATTACACGATACACATAAACCTCCATAAACTGGCACATAAACGAGGGATGTCTGTAATCGAACAAGCTTTACCCAATCCGGGAGCGTGCTCATAAACCCAAACCTTATTCGTGCTTAAATTAAGCCTGATTTCACCTAATTTAGTCATAAACGTAGAGATTTTACCAGTTTTTAAACGAGATTTTTAAATTAATTTTATGCTTTATTCCATTATAAAGTTCAATAATTTTCGTTGATTACTAATACCCATGAAAAATTGAGGCCGAATTAACCTTATTTGGTCATTAACGTCGTGATTTCAGCGGTTTTCAGCGATTTTTGTGTGTTAACAGCGGTTTTCGATCTATTCCTTGCGACCCTTTGTTTGTGTACAGAATATGTTATTGAATGGAAAAGAATTGTTATTTTTCTGACTTACGTGTTATTGTTCTGGAAACATTTGTTATATTCGTTGCAGAAAGTGTTACCCAGCTAGTGTGTTAATTAACAATCGTTTCAATCTTGTGTCACGCTAAAATTCTTCATTATTATATTATTAATATCAACGATTCTCCTTGATTATTAAGACCATGATCAAATTGAGTCAATTTCACCTTATTCGATCATTAAAATCGCGATTTCATCCGTTTTAAATGAAATTTTCGAATTGAATTTGACGCATTATTTTGTTATAAACTTCAAATGTTTTCGTTGATTATGAAGACCCATGAGAAATTGAGGTTGATTTCACCTTACTCGGACATTAACATCGAAAGTTCAGCCGAATTTTGAACGTGGATCTTGCTTCGATCGCTTGGAAGAGACAATGGCAAAGAACCATAATTTTTTGAATTTTTGTAGGGCAAATATGTCTTTTCGCAACTTTTAGGTAGTTTTCTCTAATATTGTGAAAAATTAGGTCCTTAACTTTAAATGAAACTTTAATAGGGTCTGAATCCAAATAAAAATATGTTAAAAGGGTCTGAACAGAAATTAGCCCTAATAAAAATCGGTGCAACGCACAGGTCTTCATGACCTAGTTTAGATAATGCCCCAAACAGAACGTGAAGTGACCTACGTATTACAATTAAAATAATCAAATTAATTGTAAAATTATTTGGCTCCTACGCTTAATCTTTATTTTTTCGAACGTCGAATAGTATATAGATACTTGGCACGACTCATGTGGACTATTATGAGACCCTATATTTTGATAGTCTATAGATACTTCAAAACACTACATCGATCTTCTCCTCGGTCTCTCATCATTATATTTATTTAGCGTAAGTGATGCTCGGAATGAAGGATCACCTAAGTATAGGGGTGTAAATGAGGCTCGGCTCATTTTTCGAGCTCGAGCTCAAGCTCGAGTTTTTTTTATTTGGGCTCGATTTCGAGCTCGTCAAGATTCTGAGGAGTACAGTTAATGGAGCTCGAGCTCGAGCCCGTCAAACTCGTCGAGCTCTCAAGCTTTAGGTATTAAAAAATAAAAATTAATAAAAAAAATATAATAAATAAAAAAATAAATAATAAATAAATAAAGCTCGCGAGCTTTTGACCACTCATGTGCAAGCTTGAGCTCGACAATTTGAGTAGCGAGTTCGAACTGAGCTTTAGTCGAGCCGGTTCATCGAGCTCGTCTTTCACCCCTACCTAGATGATAAATTTGGGGTGATATTCCAAGTTTTGGATCACCCGAAAAAAGCTAGATTATCTTTCATCACCATAATGGGGTGATGTTTCCAATTTTTAGACAAAATTACCCCCCTTATATTTTAATATTCATTCATGATATATCCTTATCCCTATTTTTAATTTTATAATTAACCTATTTACATCTTAAAAAAGAATATTTTTTAATGTTTAAAAATATAGAAGACTTATATTAAAGAATTAAATAAAAGGCTTATATTTAATGTTGTTAGGTCTGATTTTACCAATTATAGGAAGATCTAACACTCATGATTGAATTACCTTTGATGATGATGAATTTAAGATTGAATGATAATTCTTCTTTTTCACTTGGAGTATTCTTCAAGCTTTTCTTATTTCATATAACAAGTGTGTATACAATATGCTTGAAATCTTAGATCTATACAAGTTAAGCTAGCTATTTATACCATAACTATGGTATATTTACAAATAGGTTCCTAGACTATAATAAATCACACACCTAGCCCAAATACAAAGATAGTTTGCAAGAACACAACTAAATATCTTCAACAATCTCCCCATTTGTGTTCTTTGTGGAAAAGTTCCGCAATCTTCGTCGGGCATAGAAGGACTTCCTGAAACCGAGGGCTACTTCATAGCCTCTGATGGAATTTCGCAAGTCGAGCATTGCTTTTATGACGTTCATTACTTTCTCGGGCAGGATCTCAGTCTCATTGATCAAATCAGCAACATCAGGATTAGCGGCTTGTCCTGCTTCGACTATCTCGTCCCAAACTGCCTTCAGCTTTTTGAGGATGATCTTGAGAGTCATGTCGGAGAATTTTTCAATCTCTGACAAGAACATCACCCTCTTCGAGCCTTCGAAGTTAAGGTATACAAGGCTTAGTTCTGGTTCTTCGAAGATGTAGCTCTCCAAATAAGATTGGAGATCCAGATCCATGTCTTGAATGTTTGGTTTGACGAGATTGACCTTCTTTATGTTGCTTTCCAGGGCAATCTGAAGATCTTGAGCAGTGTAGAATTTGATCTGCCTCAGCATATATCTTTTAATCGTCTCGAATCCCAAGTGTTATCTGTCCTTCAGGGTGAACTTTCCGTTGTTGGGGTTTATACCCTAGATGCCGTATGAGGATTAGATAGTACGAGGGCATTAGTGTAATTTTGTCGTGTTTAACTTTTGTAATTTTATTATTTGATAATATAATTACTTTTATTCTTGTCGATTTGAGTATGACAAAAATACATAGGCATATTATTAGTTCGTCTAAATAAATTAACCTTGCAGTCGGTTAAATAAGACGAATTAATAAAATCACAATATTTACAGTTCAGTTACTGATTCTGTAGGGACAGAGAGGGTGCACTAGTAAGCTGAAATACTGTAATATTAAATTAACTCCACAAGTCTTAGTCTCCAGTAGGGTGACTGGATATGACAAGTATGACTTGCTTGTCGACGGGTCCAAAACGGTTGTGCCAACGGTTCACTTGGGAAGTGGGAGCTCGTGACATTGATACAAGACGAATAAGGATATTGTTTGTATTTGGACACTGGCTCGTAATCGAATGATCACACGCTGGTAAAGTCGCTGATCGATCGATTGACTATAGTAGTCTACGTGAACGTTAGACCGAAAGGGTTAACTCGGAGTTGGTCTTAAGGTCTTAATTAGTCACTAGTTTGCTAGGCTCGAATTGTCAGTACCATGGGTTAGCGAAAAAATGCGGTCTTGACTTTTCGACGTGATTGCCGGTTATACCGCTGAGCGGGATTTACGGCCTTGATTAAATTCGAGGTTAACGTCCTATGGAGTTTCGATGTGCGGGAATTTACCTAAGTCTCTGGCTAGAGCTCAAAACTGACTCACGATAGTCGTGAAGGGCAGTTTGGTAAAAGTTTCCGACACGAACATCATAGAGTCGAGTTCTGTAAGTTCGACTATGCATGACTTTCACTCGACCGGGACAAACGTAAAGGGTTTATACGTAGGACGACAATCTATGGTCGGTTCGTGAATTAGATCATATTCGTACTCAACTCGGAATCGCTTCGGTACCACGAGGCTGGCTAGTGAATACCGAACTCCTGGATTCCTCCCAGAACCGGTTGAGACGAACCAAGAGAGTCGGGCTTAAAAAGGGCAACCAACACAACGTCAATATGAGAAAAGAGCAGGTTGGGGCCTGGATTGAGAGATTAGGGTTTGGGGCTTGGCCGAAACCCTAAACAACCGATGATATTCGGTTGACTGTGGTTAAATCAAGTGAGGGGCAAAATGGTCTTTTCACCTCACGAATATTTTTGAAATATAATATTGGATATTTAATATTTAGTATATGATTTAAATTTGATTTAAATCTTTATTATTGTTTTAGAAAAATAATAGTATTTAATTTGGAATTAAAGAAAATATATATATTAGATATATATATATATATAAAATTTCGATTTTTATTAGATAAAATTCGAAAAATATTAAATATATATATTAGATATTATATATTTAAATATACTAAATATAGAAATATATATTAATTTATATTAACATTATTTTAAATTTGAATTTGAGTTTGTATTTGAAAGAGAAGACCAAGTCAACCAAGACCAAGTAAAAGAGACTTGGTATGCTTGGAGTGGGTGAGAAACTTCCTCCCCAATTCACATGAAAAAATCTGCCACCCCTTGTTATTATAAATAGGGTTTTTCATTTTTGAAAAAACCCTAATGTTATTTGTGCAAAAAGAGAAATAAAACTAGGGTTTTTCTTTCTCCCCTCATCTCTCTCTCTCGCAATCTCTCTTCTCTTTCTCACTCTCGGCGGCGCGTGGAGTGTACCTCGGCCGAGCCTTGGCCTAGCCGCCTCAAGCAAGGAACGGCCGCGACGTGTGTAGGTGCCGGCGTGACGATCTTGCCCCGTTCGTGAGCGTTTGGTGCTAGGAAAGGGATACTACATCCCGGTGATTCGAAGGGTTCGTAGCTAGCCATCGTCTTTGGTTTTCGTCAAGGTATCATGGCTTAAAACCCTTCTTTTCGTGTCTTTTGTTCTCGTGGAAACACCGAGCGATCCAAGGGATAGGTCGGAATCACGAAAAATTTTAAACTTCCGCCGTTCAAGGAACGAGGGCCCGGGGACCCTATCGGGATTCCCAACAGTGGTATCAAAGCCTTAGGCTTGGTTAAGTCATGGGACTATGATCACGAAGCCCGAAGACACGGCTCTGTATAAAAAACAAGTAGACTATTCACAATTGAGAGTATTTGGATGTCTTTGTTTCGTTTCAACTTTAGTTTCAAATTGGACTGTTTGAGCCTCGAGCCAAAACTTGTGTTTTCATAGGGCACCCTTGTGAAGTTAAGGGATACTAAACTT
Organism: Lindernia subracemosa; assembly: GCA_028392965.1. Classification (NCBI taxonomy): domain Eukaryota; kingdom Viridiplantae; phylum Streptophyta; class Magnoliopsida; order Lamiales; family Linderniaceae; genus Vandellia; species Vandellia subracemosa. The sequence goes on along the minus strand of JAQPCC010000092.1, from coordinate 643,525 downwards.
GTGTTGCTTGCTTCAGAGTGAAAGTATCGATTACATTGAGACTTTTTCTCCTGTTATTAAAGCATCTACAGTCAATATTATCATTCCTTCAACTGCCTCTTTTAATTGGCATATGTTTCAACTTGACATCAATAATGCTTTTCTTAATGGGGATTTGTTGGAAGAGGTTTACATGGATATTCCTTTATGACATCCTATGATAAATGTAGATAAAACTAAAGAAAACTTAGTATATCGATTAAATAAGTCAATTTATGGCCTTAAGCAGGCATCTAGACAATGGAGTTCGAAGTTCTCTCAAGCTCTTATGTCTCGTGGTTTTAGACAAGTTGACTATGTGTAAATCCCTTTTCATCTAATATAATGCAAGCAACAAAGAAAGCAACCTAGAATGATTTTAGCTTGAGAGTGTTTAGGTTAGCTTGTTCAAGGAGGCACAATACTTGCAAAAAGGAACTCTTTGAAACTAGGGCTTGGTGGGTCTTTATATACCACATTAGTTGGTATATTAAAGCCCATCAAGCCCAAAACCCATTTAGCCCAAACAACTAATACTTATAATAAAGTAAATTACAAACCCAAATAACATCTAAAACCAAAGACCTAAATACACTAAAGACGGAAGCAACTAAGATATAAAGAACACAATAAATGATCCTAACAATCTCCCCCTTTGTGTTCTTTTTAAGTCTTCTGCTTGGATGCTCCGACCTTGGGGTCCACCGTCTTGTACGTAGAGCTTCGAAGTCCGAGCTTGACTTCGTAGTTACGTAACCACCTTCGAAGAGCCAGTCTTTCATCGATCTTCCCTCGAAGTAATCTGAACTTCATCTGGCTATCGAGGTCTTCTTCTTCCATCTCCTGGATAATCCTTGTCAACTTTCTTGAAATAATTAGAAGAGTCCCGTCGGAGAACTTTGGGATCTCCGAGGTCTTCATCAATCTCTTCTCACCTTTGTAGTTGACGTAGACTATCGAGGGGTCCTCACCTTCAAAGACGTTTCCTTCAGAGATGTTGGGGTCATCCGGGACTTCGAAGTTAGGCTTTGTGAGGTTCACTTTCTTCATATTGCTTTCCAGTGCCATCTGAAGGTCGTGGGAAGCATTATAGTTGATCTGGCGCAACATGAACCTTTTGAGTGTAGCAAGGCCTATCTTCAAAGCAGGGTCCTTTTTCAGCTGTCCTAGATACCTGTACGTCGAGAATATTCTCTCGACATCAGGGTGTCTAATGTAGATTAGGTCCGCTTCGCTGATGTCTTCAACCTTCCCGTCCTCCCTTTCAACTTTGTAAACTGGATAGGGAATTTGGTTGAAGTACTCGACTCTGACTCCCGTCACCCTTTTGATCAGTTTCTTCCTTGATTCGTCTTTTCGAAGGCGATCCAGATTGTCGCCTCGTCCTCTGAAACTCATCATCATTCGCAGACTTAGGACATAGAATCTTGCCCTTCGTCCCGTCAGATGAGTCATCCCACTCAGCTCCAGTTCATCAGGCTTGGTGATACGCTCGGGTTTCCTCCATATTCGTTTCCGAAACTCTTCCTGGTAAGGTGCCACGATTTTGGCATTTTCCCACGGGAGCTCCGGAATCTTCGGGGTTTCTCTTGGCGGAGGGTTGTACATGTCGTACCATCGGTTGGCGTGCTCCAAGAGAACAGGAAGTTCGGGGATTTCTGCTTCGTAGTCCTCCCCTTCTTCCAGCTCCTTGTCTTCTATTCTGACAAGTTCAACCTCTGCATTCCTTAGGAGCTGTCGAGCGTTATCAAACATAGCCTTTGAGAACTGTTCTGTAACCGGTCTTTTGAGCCATCCTTCGTTCATAATGTACGCCTCCACTTCAGTGTGTGGTTGGAGGTAATCTTCGAGGTTGAATGGCTCTAAGTCCGGTTGTGTAGCAATGTAGGGCGAAAGAGGTGGGCTTCGGCTTTTTCTGGCTTCGTGGGTGGTGGAAGGAGGATTTGGGGTGGTGGTTCTTTGGACTGTATGTGTAGGGATTTCCGAGGTCGACGTTGCTTCGCCAAGGAAGAGTGTCTGGTTCGGCCCTGGCGCCGCTTGTCTTCCTCGAGAACCTCTTCGTGTTGGTTGTTGGGTTTGTGTTGTAGGGCCTGCTGCTGTTCTGCCCTGTGATGGTGTGCTTCGTCGTACAGATGCTCCGGAGGAGGATAGGCGTTGACGCTTCTCCCCCTCACGGCGATCCTGGTCGTCAGGATCGTCGTGCCGTCTTCGGATTGTTGAGGTGTCGTCTCGGCACGTATCTGTCGACGGTATGTTTTGTTGCGCGAGCAGCATTTTTTGGACCGTCACGAGCGCGGGGTGCTTCGGGTCCACTCCTATGAGACGGGCAGTGAAGATGTCCCATAGGTCGAGCAGTGGCATGGTGTGGGGGTTCGGATGAGGAGGTGGGGGTAGTGGGGAACGTGACGGGGTTTCATCGACAACTGGAGCTTTGCCTCTGTCCGGGCAGCAGTCGTAATGAGTGACTGCATGCGCGGGACAGCCACTTGCTCGAGAAATTCGGCAAGTCTCCGTTCAAGGTATGTCGCCGTCACGTACGGGGAATCACCGCCGGAGCCACGAAGGCCTTCCGTTTGCACCCCCGAAGTGGTGGGGTGGCCAGTTTCGCGGGAAATCAATGGGACTTCGAGCGGCACTGGACTTCCGACCTGTCCTTGCGGTTCCTCACGAAGAAGGACCGCTCCGGTCGTTAGGGCCACGTCACACAGACGGGCGAAGGTGGAGCTCTCACCGGGGCCACTTAGGCGTCCCGTTGGCACGCGTCCGATCGTGATGTTCGGACGGTGGCCCTCTGACGAGGACGATGTGGGGTCGTCGTCATCGGGACTTCCGTCCAATCCTAGAAGCGCCTCAATCATGTGCGCATCTATGGACGTTGTGGCCTGTTCGGTGACAGGCGGAGGACGTGATGGTTGAGGGTCGGGGATTTTTGAGACGACCGGTTGTTGGGAACCGGCCGAATGGCTAAGGCTGTGGTGTGCGCCGTTGGGTCGATGTCGGCGTCTTCTATCCTAAGGGGTGACCCGGCTTGTAGTGGAGTGGGGATTGGAGGAATACGACGACGTCTATGGATAAGCGTGCTGTCATCGTCGTCGTCAGAGGAGTCGTCGCTCATGTGTTGGCGTTGAGGAGCGGGCGACGGCTGCCTCGTGGAGGGTGGTGGGGACGGTGGGCGGAGTATGGGCATCCCGTCTTCGCCGTCCGAGTCGGAGACGTCGCTCAACATTTGTCGTTGAAGAGCACGCGACGTCGGCGGGATCGGCGATGTGCGGCTGACAGGAGATGTGGTGGGATGGGTGTGATAAGTGGTGGTGAGGGCTGTCGAACGGGTATTTGTTGTTCGACAGGTGTTGGTAGTGTGGATGATTGGGTAATTGATGGAATGGCTGGTTGGTGAGTGTATGACTGAGGAATGGATGAGGAAGCTGCCTCCGGCCCGGTTCTAGGACCTTCATCGGCAGTGGGAGGCCCCGGGGTTAGGTTCGAGGGGTTTTCTCGAACCATGGGGGCGTATACATTGTACTGGCGGCAGTAGTCTTCTATCATGTGCTGCTCCGCCAGTGACAAGAGGGATGAAGGGATGGGCATCGGCCGCCGTGCGTATTTCTCATCGACCTTCCCCTTCTGAAGGTACCTGAGCTTTGGCGGGGTGACATATTCGTCGGCGGGCCGGGTTGGTATCCCAGGCAGTGATTGCATAAAGTGGTGGATCATTAGCCCGAACCACCTGGAATATGGCAGGTACTGCGTCTTCTTGCCCTTCGTTCGCTGCATCATTTGGTCGTCGAGGTCCATCATGATGAGCTTGGCATAATCTACGTTTTTGTTGAAGGCAATGCCGTGGAAGATCCGCAGTATTGTGATGTTGCACCTGTCGTGCCCTGAGTGCTTTGGTGAGAAGCACTTATTGACAAGCGCAAAAAGTGTCCGCCATGGATGCGGGATCATGGATTGTTGGATCTGAGAGAGGACTTTGACGGGCGTGAAGTAACCCATTCTTTGAATGTCCTCGAGAAGCTCATCCTCAGAAGCCTCAACTCATTCTCCGGTCGGCTGGGCAGGCGGAGAACATGGCGGATTAATTCGCGGGTGACCTCGACCGTCTGGCCCGCGAGTTTTGCTTCGTAGTAAAAGCTATTGTCTGGTGCCACCTTCGTCTGCAGCGTCCCCCAAAATTGTTGAAGGTAAACGGAGGGGACTGGTACAGCGGCCGAGAAGGCGTACCAGAGGTGATGGTGTCTCAATATCGCAGGAATAATGGGTTCCTTCCCTTTGAAGACTTCCAAGTCGAGTTGGAAGTTATTGTCCTTCGGAATGACCCATTTGGACGTTGGGTAAATCAGATCTGTTGGTGTCGTATTCTTTTTTTTTTTTTTTTTTTTTTTTTTTTTTTTTTCGAACACCTGGATTCGTTAAACCTGCGATGATAGAGTAACCATTAGTTTATACAGTAATAAGAAGCAGAAGGTAACATGATTTGAATAGCTGAAAACAAGTTAGAGTTCAAAATTGTTCAAGTGTTTTGGGCTTTAAAAATTAATGTTTGATTTTGGGCCCAAAAACAGTTTCAGCCCATTTAAATCATGAGTTTGATACTTAGAAAATTTCTTAAGTGGAGAGTTCGCGCATTAGTTAAAAATTTTCTAAGTCTTTATGTCGCGAAGTGAAAAGTGAGAGTGCGTTAAGAAAATTCTAAGTAAAGGTTCGCGAAACAGATGATAAAAACAATTAAGTGTGGATCGCGATATGAGAGTTTGGTAAGTTCGCTAAAAGCTTTACGAATCCTAGTTTCGCGAATGTTAGAAAGGGTTCGAGAACTGAAATACTTTGCGAATTGAGATTGTGTTCTCGAATTGAAGTGAAATTGAGTTCGCGAAACATGAAGGGATTCGCGAAAGACCATGGGGTTCGCGATCTGGAAGTTTGTGAATTGAGAAAAAGTTCGCGATTTAAAATGATTACGAATTTAGAGTGGTTCGCGAACGTGAGAGTTTGGCAAGTTCGGAACAAGTTCGCGAACTTTGAAGAGTTCGCGAATCATGGAGAACTTCGTGGGCTAAGACAAATGTGCGAAAAACAGGTTGGAGACTTCGAAAGTCGCGCTTTAAAGATCAAAAAGGGCTGAGTTCGCGAATCATGAAGATTCATCGTGTTCATCATCCGCGAAGTGCAGAAAGTTCCAGATTCGCCAAAATCATCATCAGATAGGTATAGAACTGCTTGAAAATGAAGATTCAACGTTATTCTTACCTCAGCAACGCACGAGAGAAGATTTGGAAGCTAAGGAGCAGGTTTCGTCGTGATTTGAGTGGCTTTATCTTGCGGATGAACAGTAGATCGAGAGAATTTTGAACAGTGTAAACCCTAATTTTGAATTGGCGGCGACTGTTTCTTCGTGAAACTTAGGGTTTTAAGAGGGAAGAAGTTCGCGGGCTCAAAAAGGTTTGGGCCTCGTAAGAAAGATGGGCCCGTTTGAGGTTCGCGAAGCGTGCGTGAGTTCGCGAAGTAGCATTGAGTACGCGAACCATTGATAATTCGCGAATCACCCTAAATTCACGAATCAAAATGAAGTGGAAAAAACTGGGCCGAAAAATGAGAAAAGAAGGCCCAATACTGGTTTTTGAATTTTGCGAATTGGCTCAAATGCTTTAGTGATTGTGGGCTCAATTTTTAACTTAGACTCCCCCTCAAAATATGCACTCTTAGAAAATACATTTCAAGTTAAGATATAACAAGAAGACTAAAAATTACTCCCCCTAAATTTTTGGAATGGTGATCATCTTTTAAACTTTATAAAAGGTTGAAATAGGCAAAAATCACGTTATGCTTCCCGATTCAACATGCCTAACTTTGAAACGAGAAACATGAAACGTTTTTCATCCAAAGCCTTTGTGAAAAGATCGGCAAGTTGAACTTCGGAGTTGACGAAGTACATTGTGATTGTGCCTTTTTCGACATGATCTTTTATAAAGTGATATCGAAGGTCTATATGTTTAGTGCGGGAATGATGGACGGGATTACAGGTAATGGCAATAGCGCTCTTCGAGTCGCTGTAAATTGGAATGTTATTGAAAACAAACCCGTAATCCTGCAATTGCGTTCGCAACCACAGGATTTGAGAGCAGCAACTGGCCGCAGCAACGTACTCTGCTTCGGCGGTTGACGTGGACACACAGTTTTGTTTCTTAGACGACCAACTTACTAGTTTGTCACCTAGGAACTGTATTCCACCCGAGGTGCTCTTCCTGTCCATCCTACAACCTGCAAAATCGGCATCCGTAAAGCCAAGTAATTGAAAGTTAGAGTTCTTGGGATACCAGAGTCCGAGTGTCGGTGTTCCCTTGAGATAGCGTAAGATCCTCTTCACTGCAAGCATGTGCGACTCCTTCGGATCGGCTTGAAAGCGCGCACACAGGCAGGTGGAGAAGACTATATCAGGCCGACTTGCTGTCAGATACAGAAGCGATCCTATCATTCCTCTGTATGTAGACGGGTTGACTGATTTGCCCGATGGATCTGAGGCTATTTGCATGAAGTCGACATCGGGGTGCTTTTAGATGGGGAATTTTCCATGTTGTACTTCTTAAGTATGTCTTGAATATACTTCGATTGACTGATGAAGATTCCTTCTGGGAGTTGCTTGACTTGCAGTCCAAGGAAGAAGTTGAGCTCTCCCATCATGCTCATTTCGAACTTTGTCTTCATCAGTTCCCCGAACTCCTTGCACAACATGGGGTTTGTGGATCCAAAAATAATGTCGTCAACGTAAATCTGAATAAGTAGAATTTCAGACTTGCGTCGCTTGATGAAGAGGGTGGTGTCGATTTGCCCTTTAGTGAAGCCTGACTCGATCAGAAAGTCAGATAGCACCTCGTACCATGCTCGGGGTGCTTGCTTAAGTCCGTAAAGTGCCTTCTCGAGGAAGTACACATAGTCAGGGTGGACTTGGCTTACGAATCCTTCAGGCTGTGCCACGTAGACTTCTTCTTTCAAGACGCCGTTGAGGAAGGCTGTCTTGACGTCCATCTGATACACCGTGAAGTCTTTGTGGGCTGCGAAGGCTAGGAAAATCCGAATTGCTTCGATTCGCGCTACGGGTGCGAAGGTCTCGTCGTAGTCGATTCCCTCTTGCTGGTTGTAGCCCTTCGCGACTAGCCTTGCCTTGTTGCGAATTACGACACCGTCTTCATCTTTCTTATTCTTGAATACCCACTTCGTACCGATAATCGTCTTTCCTTGAGGTCTCGGTACGAGTTTCCACACTTTCAGTCTTTCGAACTGATGGATTTCCTCTTGCATTGCGTTTACCCAGTCTGGGTCTTTTAGCGCGTCTCCAACTTTGCTCGGCTCAGCCTGGCTGAGAAAGCAGGCATATAGATTTTCATTTATTGTTGATGATCTTGTACTAACTCCTTGGTCTGGATTTCCAATAATTTGAGACATCGGATGGGCTCGAGTCCACTTCCTTTGATGAGGGAGAGGTTGTTCTTGCTCGTCCTGTGCGGGTTCTTCACCTGTTGTCTCGGGAGTGCTGGAAATTTCGATCGGGGAGTGAGGCTCTATGTCTGGGGAAATGTCTTCATCGTCTTCTTCAGTTGAGGCTTCAGGGGAAATAGTGACTTCTATTGTGACGTTGAGGGAGATGCATCAGCTTCGTGTTGGCCTACGGGAGAGGCTGGTGCGTCACTATTTTGGGGTTGGTGAGGAGGTTGAGCTGATCGACGATCGTGGATGGCTAGATCTTCGAAAAGCAGCTCCCATGCGTCGTCGCTCTTGTGGGATGTCGATGCTACCTCCTCGAATGTAGGACTGGGCTGATCGTCTGTCAGCACTCTAATTAGTCCCGGTTCTGGCCTGATTTGGACAGAAGCGTTCTGTTGTAGTACGGGTCCTGAACTGATGTATTCAGAAGCCACTTGCGCTTCGTCGAAAGTAACATTTATGCTTTCCATAACAGTCCTTCTATCTTTGAGATAGACTCTATAGGCCTTCGAAGTAGCCGAATATCCAATGAACACTCCTTCGATGGCCTTCGGGTCGAGCTTCCCTCGATCAACTCGGTCATTAGCTACAAAGCACTTGCAGCCGAAAATCCGTAGATATTTGATGTTTGGGACCCTTTGGTTGATTAGCTCGTACGGAGTCTTCCCAAATCTCTTGTGAATGCTCGTTCGGTTTTGCGTGTAACACGCCGTGTTTACTGCCTCGGCCCATAGAAAGTGTGGAAGTCCTGATTGAATTAGCATTGTCCGGGCTGCTTCGATAAGGGTCCGGTTCTTCCTTTCCACTACTCCATTTTGTTGAGGGGTTTTTGCGGCCGAGAACTGCTGAGAGATTCCTAACGAGGTGTAGAAGTCACTGAGGACTTGTTCTTGAACTCAGTGCCATTATCTGTGCGGACCACTTGGATGTTGCTCTCAAGCAGGTTCTGAGTCGTCTTCACAAAAGAGATGATGATTTCAGGGGTCTCGTCCTTCGTTTTAAGATATCTCGTCCATGTGTACCTCGAGTAGTCATCTACAATGACTAATACGTATTTTCTTCCATTTATGCTTTGTATCCTCATTGGCCCGCATAAATCCATGTGTAGCAGCTCCAGTGGGCGAGAGGTCGAGGCCACGTGTTTTGATGAATGAGATGCCTTCTTCATCTTTCCCATTTCGCACGCCGAACATAGATGCTCTTTGTGGTACTTCAATGCTGGGAGTCCTGTGACTAGCTTATCTTTGTAAAGTTTATTCAGCGTTTTGAAGTTGATATGGGACATCCGTCTGTGCCAAAGGTCATTTTGCTGGTGTGATGCCTTTGTCATCAGACAGATGGCGGATGAAGGTCGAAGGGTCTTCAGATTGATTGTGTAGAGATTTGTCTTCCTCGTGCCTGTGAGGAGTTCCCTACCCTGCTCGTTGCTGATGGTGCAGTCGTCAGACTGGAAGGTGACCGTCAGCCTTCTATCGCAGAACTGGCCAATGCTGAAGAGGTTGTGTCCAAGTCCTTCGACGAGCGAGACATCCCTGATTGTGAGGTTGTCATGGATGAGGTCTCCGTGTCCTATGATCGGAGCCGCGTGATTATTTCCGAAGCGCACGTTACCGCCAAAGCGGGCTTTGTAGTTGCTCAGCAGCTCTTTTCTCCCTGTCATGTGTGTGGAGCAACCTGAATCGAGATACCACACATGACAGATCTGCAAAAATAATCAAGAGAGGTCAGTAACCCGATAACGGTCGGGTTCCCCTTGGTTATTTTCGACACGCAAGCATAGATGAAATAGAGAATCAGCTAAGTAGTCTACTATGCTTGGACTTGTTTTGGGAACCCAAATCTGGCGTGTGCCTGATTTGGTCGTGATGGATTCGAGTTCCCTTTTTGTGACCCAAATTTGTTTCGTTTTGAGCGGTTGCGTTTTGATTTTGGGCACGTAATGCTTGGGCTTGGTTTTCTTCTCGTTTTTGCGAGATACTTGATCTGGCTTTTTCTCGAGCCTTGAAGCATTTTGTGGTCTCGCCTTTGGTTGGGGATTTGAGCTTGCGACCTTCTTGGCTTTTACTTCGGGGAAGTGTGCAAAGAGAGGGTTAGTTCGCGAGTTAGGTATAGAAATCAGAGTTCGCGACTTTGATGTGTGCCTTTTAGTTTGCGAGTCTAGTGTGTGTGTGTGGGTTTGCGAAATAAGTTGCCTGCTAAGTTTCGGGTCAGAAATCCTTTTAGACTTAGAAGTAAAACTAGCAGCATTTTTCAACACATTAACACACTCAAGACGATTCTTACAAAACAAAAAGGGAGACATTTTAGTTTTCGTTTTCATTTGCTCCTTTTTGTGAACAGCAACGTCTCCTTTTGTCTCGTCTTGTCTTGCCCTCCACTTCACGCTCTTTTCCCAAGATGCTTTTCCTGTCGATGCAGAAGAGGTCTTGTTAGTGATCTTCGTTGTGCGACCTATAACCGGCTTATTTAATTCTTTATTCTTGAAGAGTTTTGTGTGTGACGTTGTCAAAATGAAAGGAGTATGTGTAGGGATCGTGTGGGGTCTAGTGCTTATTTGATCCTTAAATGATGAAATTACTGCGAGTAAAATATCTTTCTCTAGTTGAGAGAGTTGCTCGAGTGATTCCATCGATGCTCGTAATTTGAAATTTTCTTTATGCGAAAAAGGGATGTAAGCTCTAGGCAACGTTCCCATATGCTTCGAATTCTTCGGTGCTTCTTCAACGACCTTTTGAGAGGGCGGTGCACTAGCCTGGAGACAGTTATCAATCGAGGGTTTTTCCTTTGTCTTGTAACTTTCGTTCAGGCTAAGGTAATCGAACGGTTTTTCGGCCCGATCGCTCCCTTCTCCTGTCGTTGGTTCGCTTTTTGACGACTGAAAGAAGCGTATGAGCGATAGATCCAGATAACTATCATCGTAGCGAATGGGAGTTTTCTTGGCTTCAGGTATGATGGTCTTAACGAAGCCTAACCCCCCTCGTGGATTGTAGAACCTAGTATCTTTGGGCTGACTGAGAAACATGGTTCGTTCTAATACCAGTTCTGATAGCCCTCGTTTCGTGATAATGTCTTCTAGGCTCTTTATCTTCGCATATAGCCCAGCGCGTTCGCTATTCATCAGATTATACTCGCTAGTTTTATTTATTCGCTCATTCTCACTCTTCCTATAATTCGCCGTCAACTCTTCAAGTCTTTTATTTAGTTTAATAATTTCCTCATCTCGACTAGCTACCCTAAGATTTGCAGCTTCTAATCGACAATTCAGGGAACCAATATCGCTTAGTCGATTAATGAGGGATGCACGGTTGTTAGCTAATTGGGCTTCTAGTTCTGTAATTCTAGAATTATTGCTAGAAGCTTCGTTTTTATTGCATTCTAAGATCGCTATCCTATTTGTCAGTTCACTAACTTTATCCTTAGATTTTCCTAAGTCTTGTTCTGTCATACTTAAGCTATTTTCTAACCTTTCTACCTCTTCTAGTGTCATGGTTAGGATAGCTTGAGTTTTTACTAATTTCTTTTCTAAAGACCTAGTATTTTTACGTTCTTTACTTAGGACCTCTACTTTATTTTGTAATTTTAAAAGCATACTATCGTTGAAAGAGTATACCTCCTCGCCGTTGCACGGTTCATCTACTTCATTCGTGCTGGTACTGGTGCTAGCTTCCGGCTGCTCCTCCTCGTCTGATCCGTCTCCATCCAGCCGTGCCATCAGGGCAAGGTTCTCGGGCTCACTTTCCGTGGAGTCCTCGAGCCAGTGGTCCTGCTCGGCCACTAGTGCTTTGCCTTGATTCTTCTGCCTGATCAACTGCAGCTTCCTGAGATAATACTCTTCGTCCTTCTTTTTCTTCGGAAGGGGACAGTCATTGGCAAAGTGCCCTGGTTTGCCACAGTTGTAGCATTTTCTTGGTTCGGCTGGGGCCTTGGTTTCAGCTGGCTGAAATGGTCGGGTCTGAGGATTGGGTCCTGACGAGATCCTTTGTCTGTTGGACGAGGATGATGATTTCTTGAAGAACTTTTTGTTCATCATCTTCGTTACCAGAGCCAAGTGCTTCTGGAGCTCCTTCATCTCCGGATCGGAGTCCGAGCCTGAGTCATCTTCGGAGGTGGAGGGGCTCGGGATCTTGACGGTTTTGCCTTTACTCAGCTTTGCGCTCTTCTTATCCGTCACTAAGGCTAGTGAGTCGGCCACAGCCTTATTCTTCTGCTCCTCCACCCCCTCGTTTACGTCATCTGAATGCTGTTCGAGGCTCTCGTAGATGCTGTGGATGTCAATTTCATCGAGGTCCTTGTTCTGCCTGAAATTTGTGGCAATCTTCTTCCACTCAGGCTGTAATGATGTAAGGAATCTTACATTTAGCTCCAAGTTGGACTTCATGATGCTGATCTTCCGCAGTTCATTGGTTTGGATCATAAACCTACGATAGGTTTCACCAATTGGCTCGCCCTGTCGAGCCTTGAAGGAGTCGTAAGCCGCCAATGTGTTGGCTTTCTTGGCTCTTAAGCCGATATCAGTGCCCTGCATCAACTTAGAGATCTCGTCGAACATTTCCTTGGCAGTCTGGAAGCTATCTACCTGAATGTAGATTTCATTTGGCATGGCTTGTAGGAGGTAGGTCTTGGCCATGAGGTCTGCCCTAATGCTTCGTCTTTCCAGATCAGTGTAGTCGGCTGGAGACTTGGGTACTATCTGTGGAAGGACGGGAGGAGTCACGGTGTTGTCCCCGGGGAGTGTGGTCGTAAATGTTTCGGGGCCGCTTTGGAGTGATCTGATCATTTCCTCTCCGTTTTCTTTGATCTCCAGGAAGTTAAGGAATCTGTTCTTCCAGATAGAGAACTCGCCTCTTCGCAGCACTGGTGGTCTGACGTCGCTTCCCATGGCGAGTGTGTCCATTCTATATTAGATGTGGGTGATCTTTAAACGTGTGTGGAACTTTGAAGTGTTGAAACTTGAAGTTAGTGAGGTTCGCGAACTGGAGCTGGATTCGTGAAATCGAAGGGTTCGCGAACTTGAGCTGGATTCGTGAAATCGAAGGGTTCGCGAAATGGCTGGTTCGCGAATTGAAGATCGGTTCGTGATCTACTTTGGCGAAGTGAGATCACAGGTTGGCAAATTGATTCGCGAAGCTGAACTGACGGTTGGCGAATCGAAAGATCGCGGATGAAGCGGGGTTCGTGAAGTGGCCTGAGCTTCGTGATCCTTGTTCGCGTGTTGAGGTTCGCGGATGTAGCGGAACACTTCGCGAATTGAAGTTCGCGAGAGTGGCGGTTCGCAAAGCAGGGAGGTTCGCGAATTCTTTGTCTGTTCCGCGAATGATGAACAGGATGAAGATCTTCAAGCTGAAACCCAGAAAATCCGAAAATCTTGCTGTAAATGCCCAAAATCTGCCCAGAAATGCTGTTTTTGCTGGAATAAGTTCCCCAATACCAGAAAATGGCCGAGAAACCCCAAAACCAGCTCAGAAAAGGCAGAAAAACAGCCAAAGTAGTTCAAAAACAGCCCAAGAAAAGTGACGAAAAAAGCTCAAAAACTCCAAAAATGGCTTCAAAGTTCCCTCACGCTAAGCTCTGATACCACTTGTAAATCCCTTTTCATCTAATATAATGCAAGCAACAAAGAAAGCAACCTAGAATGATTTTAGCTTGAGAGTGTTTAGGTTAGCTTGTTCAAGGAGGCACAATACTTGCAAAAAGGAACTCTTTGAAACTAGGGCTTGGTGGGTCTTTATATACCACATTAGTTGGTATATTAAAGCCCATCAAGCCCAAAACCCATTTAGCCCAAACAACTAATACTTATAATAAAGTAAATTACAAACCCAAATAACATCTAAAACCAAAGACCTAAATACACTAAAGACGGAAGCAACTAAGATATAAAGAACACAATAAATGATCCTAACACTATGATCACCCACTTTTTGTTAAAGGAAAAGGTTCAGATCTTGTGCTTTTACTTGTATACGGTGATGATATTATAATTGTTTGACCTTCTATTGCTATTATAGATGAGACTAAGGTGTATCTGAAAAGCATATTCAAATTGAAGGACGTAGGAATGCACAAGTTTTTCTTGGTATTGAAATAGCTCGACATTCCACGGGCTTATATCTTTCTCAAAGGCAATATGCACTGAAGATTTTAGAGGACACTGGTCATCTAGATGCAAAACCAGTGTCCATTCTAATGATATTATAACTTTTGCAGTCCATAAGTTGAGTCAATATGTTTCAGCTCCAAGGAAGAGTCATATGGGTGATGCTAATCACTTGCTAAGGTACATTAAGGGCAATCCAGGACATTGGCTGTTCTTCTCGAGTGCTTCAGAAATTCTCATCAAAGCCTTTGCGGATTCTGATTGGGATGCCTGTGTAGATACTCGAAAATAAAATAACAGGTTTTTGCACCTTCCTTGGAGATGCACTTATCACATGGAGGTTGAAACTGCAGACAACTATTTCAAAGTCTTCCATGGAGGCAAATATCGAGCACTCAGTTCATTGACCGGTGAGGTGTTATGGATTAAACAAATCATTTCAGAAATTTATTTTGTTCAAGACCAAGTGCCGCTGCTTTTTTCTGACAATCAATCAGCTATCAAATTGGCTTGTAATCCGCAATTTCCTTACCGCAATAAGCAAATTGAAACTGACTGTCATTTCATCCGCCATCACATGTTTATTTAGAAAGATTTATTTAGAAAGTTTCACAAACTGCCAATCTTTAGCAAATTATAAGTCCAAGGAAGCAGCTGCTTCTATTTTCGAGATGGTTGATGAGAAACTGCAGTTTAATTCAAGTAGTGAATGGGCTAAAGCTCGAGTCATTAAATGGTGATATCAGGTTCCAGCATGTTAGCTTCAGATATCCTACAAGGCCTAACATCCCAATTTTCAAAGAACTAAGCATGGTTATATCAGCTGGAAATGTACGGTAATAACTACACCTGCTTGTGCTGACTGGTTTTGAGTAGGAAAACAGTTAAATAAATGCCTATTTTTTCTACAGAAAAGACTCGTTCTTGTGTCTTTTATCCAGCCAAATGCATTTGTCGGAGAAAGCGTTAGTACGAAATCAACGGTGATAGGCCTCCTTCAAAGTTTCTACGATCAAAACTCGGGTCACATATACTTGGATGGGAACGATATACGCAAGTTGAATCTAAGCTGGCTGAGGCAGCACATGGAGTTAGTGAGCGACTAACCAATTCTCCAACCAGACTATCGTAGACAACATATGCTTTGGAAACCTGGGGATTTCGTCAGAAGAAGAGCTCATTGAAGCTGCGAATGCACACAGCTTAACATCAGCATTGCCTCACGGCTATAATACTTATGTTGGAGAGAGGGGTATACAATTTTCAGGCGTCAGAAGCATCGTGTAGCTCTTGTATACCTCAAAAACCTGAAAATATTTTTGCTCAATGCGGCCACGAGTGCATTATATGCCGAGCTCGAGTGTCTGGTGATGGATGCATTGGATAATGTTAGGGTTAACAGAACCACAATTGTAGTTGCTCATCGGCTATCGCAACAATTAAAGGGGCTGACATGATCAATGTGCTGAAAAAATGGGCTGATAAGTCAACACACAATTATAGTTGCTCTGCTGGTTAGGATTAGTGGTGTGGCATATATGCGAGCTTAGTCGAACTTTTTGCTACTCAAGTTACGGGTTATTGTTTTGTTGATTTAGTGTTGTTTTGTCATATTTATGTTGGTTTATCTTATGTGTACAGACAGACGTTGTAGTGACTGTTGTTTCTTTTGATACGTCTGGTCGGTGGCTGGAGCTTCGTCAGAACTTCGTCTGAGCGGTAAGTCGAGGCGCGTATTGGATACGCTGTCCGTAAGACGATATCGCCCCGATTATACACGTGCTCTCGGGTTACGGCGATCGTCCCTAAGATACAACGACTTCTTTAACTTCGGGATCGCAGCACTACGACTCGAAGTTTTCCGGCGAACCTACTCGGAACTCTAAACTTTCTTGCACTTGCTAGGGAACATGGTGTGTTTGCTAGAATGCTATGAATGCAGGACTGGAATGAATGAATTTTCCAAGTCAGTAGGGGGTCTATTTATAGCTTTCCAAGTGCTGCAGGGGCTGAATCAGAATTAATGCAACCTTTGGGCTTCTGACCGTTTTGACTTTTGGGGCCAGAATGCGAAAGGTCGCAACTTCTGGACTGATTCGTCAGTTGGAAGCTTCTTGACCCGCCGTGACCGGTTGGTTCGTATCCTCGGGTCGGGTCGGTTCAGTCCAACGGTCACGATCGCGCCTTTCCGCGATCCTGTGCGACCTGACACGTCACCCGGACCGCCACGTCAGCGGTGGCATCACCGTTGCCGCCGCCTCATCGGAGAAAAATTTCGGGCTCCTCAAAGCTCCTCGCTCCGATACGGAGTGCAAAGTGAAAAGTGCGCCTACAAAGCGCCCATTGTGCACTTGGCACGGCTCGGGTCGGTGTCGGGCACGGCCTCGGCCTCGGCCCGGGCGCGGGCTCGGGCGAGGGCTCGTCGGTGCGAGGCACCTCCTCGCACTTGGGTTATTCCCGAGAGCAAAACCCCCTTACGTGGGCCATAAGCCCACTAAGCCCTCATAGCCCAACCACTTGGGCAAGCCCTTTTGATACACCTTCACAAGGCAACTATATATATACAAGTGAAAATGAGATAGATTAACCAATGTGGGACAAATTCCCCTTTCATACACTTGGTTTTAGTTTTCTATCTCTTTATTGGGCCAACTTCGAAAATTAATTTCCCATTCACCCGATATCGGTTTTGAGCCAGTTAATAATCGATAGATTCCCCTCGAAACGTAGAATATGAATCTTTCATCAATTTTGGGTTTCGACTGGCGACGGCTTCTCGATTTAATTAAAATCGGTTAGCTTTCCTTATTGGGTCAAATACCAATTTTTGGGCCCAAAGCCCAAATCCAACAATCCCCCACATGAATGGAAATTAATGCAAATGCATGCTGACTCTAGCAGGAAAGTCCCGACGATCCATCATTGCATCGAGATAGGTAGCTTGTGGCTTTGAACCTTCTCTAGTGAAATGCTATCGGATTTACTCGCTGCTCAGTGAACATGATGTCTTGAACTGGAGGCTTTTTGTGTAAACCAAGTCAACCGCATACACACAATGACGAATCTGATTCCTTTCGATTCTCACGTTGTGTCCATTTCGGCCGTGGACCATATCTCGGATTCATAAGTGTTACCATTGAAGCGGCCCCACTTCTCACTTATATAGGTGATCGACTACTAGGATTGAATCCTGGAGTAGCCCCAAATACTCCACCAACTTTGGAATAGCCATCATTAAAAGCACAAATGCCTACCATTTACCACACGTCATCGGGAAATTACTTGGACGGCTTACGAGAATGAGCTTCTTAGAGATATTCTAAGTAAGCTACCGAACCATTCTCAGCTTAGTTGTCTCATTGAACCAAGTTTGTGGGATCTCCACTCATCATGGTTGAGTTACCACCGAGCCTGTTCTTAGGTGCGTGGGATTTGAGCCCCATTCCCCTTACCGCGTCATATAGCTGATCTCTAACGATGCCTTTCGTCAAAGGATATGCAATGTTCTCTTTTGACTTCACATAGTCAATGGAGATTACTCCGCTAGAGATCAGTTGTCTTACGGTATTATGTCTCCGACGAATATGTCGAGACTTACCGTTATACATTCTACTCTGTGCCCTCCCAATTGCTGCCATGCTATCGCAGTGTATCATTATTGGTGGCACAGGTTTACTCCAACATGGAATATCTTCCAGGAAATTTCGAAGCCACTCGGCTTCTTCGCCGGCCTTATCCAGCGCAATAAACTCCGATTCCATCATGGATCGAGCTATGCAAGTTTGTTTGGAAGATTTCCAAGATATTGCTCCTCCACCGATGGTAAACACATAACCACTCGTGGATTTGGAGTTTTTGATGTCAGATATCCAATTAGCATCACAGTATCCTTCAAGAACTGCTGGATATCTGGAGTACTGTAAGCCATGGCTGATAGTGTGCTTCAGGTATCTCAGCACCCTTTTCAAGGCTATCCAGTGACTACTCCCGGGATTACTGGTAAACCTACTGAGTTTACTTATTGAATAAGCTATGTCGGGTCGAGTGCAGTTCGATAAGTACATCAGACTGCCAATCACCCGAGCATATTCGTGTTGTGATATGGGTTCACCTCTGTTTTTGGCTAAGTGTACGTTCACATCTACCGGAGTCTTTGCCGGAGGATCATCGAAGGCGTTAAATTTCTTTAACACGCTCTCAACATAATGAGATTGTGTCATTAGAATTCCTTCGGGTGTCTTAGAGATGTTTATCCCTAGTATGACATTAGCCAAACCCAAATCCTCCATGCTGAAATGACTTTTCAACATGTTCTTTGTGTTCATGATCACTTTTGATTGCTTTCCATGATTAACATGTTGTCTACATAAAGACAAACAATCACGAATTCATCGGGTGTGCCCTTAATGTAAACACATTTTTCACACTCGTTGATCTTGAACCCATTCGATAGCATAGTCGTATCGAATTTCTCATGCCACTGCTTCGGTGCTTGTTTAAGCCCGTAAAGCGACTTCACGAGTCGGCATACTTTATTCTCTTGCCCGGGTGCAATAAACCCTTCGGGTTGTTTCATATAGATTTCTTCCTCTAGCTCCCCGTTCAGGAAAGCTGTTTTCACATCCATTTGGTGTATGTCGAGATCATGCAATGCTGCAATAGCAACGAGAACCCGAATGGACGTAATCCTTGTTACAAGTGAATAGGTATCGAAGAAATCGTATCCTTCCTTTTGGTTAAACCCTTTGGCAACTAGTCGAGCCTTATATTTCTCGATAGTCCCATCAGTTTTGAGATTTCTTTTAAGGACCCATTTACATCCTAAAGGTTTACAACCTTTTAGGAGATCTACCAACTCCCAAGTGTGGTTCTGCATTATGGATTCAATCTCGCTGTTCACAGCTTCTTTCCATAATGGAGCTTCTGGACTCGACAGTGCTTCCTGCAGTGTTCGAGGCTCATCATCTAACATGTATGTTAGGAAGTCGGGCCCGAATGATTTGGCCACCTTCTTTCGTTTGCTTTGCCTTCGTTCCTCCACTTCTTGGGGTGAACTTTCAACGGCATCGTAAGTTCTCTTTACAGAGCTTACTTCTTTTCTTTCCTTGTTTGGAAAGATATCTTCAAAAAAATACCGCATTCCTTGATTCTATTATCATCCCAACATTCATGTCAGGGATTTCTGATTTGTGCACCAGAAATCTGTATGTTGTACTGTTATTTGCATATCCGATGAAAATGCAATCTACAGTTTTGGGTCCTGGTACTTCGACCTTTGCTAGGCACCCCCACACTTTCAGGTAACCGTAGGATGGTTTTCGGCCTTTCCATAGTTCGTACGGTGTTTTATCCCTCTTTTTGTGTGGCAATACATTTAGAATGCGATTTGCCGAAAGGATAGCCTCCCCCCACAAGTTCTGGGGTAGCCCTGAGCTGATAAACATTGCATTCATCATCTCTTTGAGAGTTCTGTTTTTGCGTTCAGCGACGCCGTTTGATTGGGGTGAATATGGCGCCGTTGTTTGATGGATAATGTCATGTTCTCGGCAAAACTCCTCGAACGGTGCCACATATTCTCCTCCTCTGTCACTTCTTATTATTTTTATCTTAGAGTTAAGTTGATTTTCAACTTCACTCTTGTATCTTTTAAAGGCATCAAGCGCTTCGTCTTTTCCACTTAAAAGATACACGTGACAGTACTTCGTGCAATCGTCGATAAACGTAATGAAATACTTCTTTTCACCTCTAGTTTGCACGAATTTCAGATCACATATGTCAGTATGGATCAGTTCTAGAGGTGAACTGTTTCTTTCGACTGAGGGGAATGGTGCTTTAACCATCTTTGCCTCAATACAGACCTCACATTTATGTTGCGAGTCAATTTCCATTTGTGGAAGTAAGTTTAAACTTATCAGCTTTTTCAGTTTGTTTAAACTTACGTGTCCTAGTCTACCATGTCATAAGCTAGAACACTCAACGAAGTAAGAAGAACTGACTTTATTATTATTAGCGAGCTCAATCTCGCGCTTTACAGGCATTACATTTAATTTAAAGAGACCCTTCTCTATGTAGCCTTTGCCTATGAAGTGACCATTCTTGGTCAGCACATACTTGTCAGCTTCAAACACCTGTCTAAACCCGGCTTTGCTGAGCAGAGAGCCGGAGACCAGGTTCTTGCGGATGTCTAGGACATGCAGCACGTCCACAAGCGTCACCTCCTTGCCTGAGGTCATCTTCAGCACCACACGTCCTAATCCTACGATGTTGGACATAGCCGCGTTCCCCATGAAGAGCGTCCTACCCAATATCGGTGTGTAGGTGGAGAACATATCTTTGTCGGAGCAGATGTGGTGCGTCGCTCCGCTATCGATGTACCAGGATCTTGGGTTTTCCACCACGTTTGCTTCGTACACCACGGCGGTGAGGTCTAGCTCCGACAACTCTGTTGACAACCTTTTTTCTTCGGTCAAATTAGCCCGATTCTGATTGCTCTTCTTTTTCTGGCGACAATCTTTGGCCATGTGTCCGGGCTTGTCGCAGTTATAGCAGTTGCCTTTAATTCTTTTCGAATTCTGCTTTTGCTTGTTCTGCGGTGCCCCGGTCTTCTTCCGCTTGTTGCCTGAATTTGGCTCAGCTAAGTTGGCCCCTGCTTCCATACTACCCCTCTTGATCTTGGCTTCGTTCTTTCGGTTGTCTTCTTCAATCCGAATCCTTACAATAAGGTCCTCAAGTCCCATCTCTTTGCGTTTGTGCTTAAGGTAGTTCTTGAAGTCCTTCCAGAGGGGCGGCAGCTTCTCGATAATAGCAGCTACCTGGAAGGTTTAACTGATCTGCATATTCTCCGTGTGTATATCGTGGATGATCAGCTGCAGATCACGGACTTGATCCAACACAGGCTTGGAGTCCGTCATTTTGTAGTCCAATAATTTACCGACAATGAACTTTTTCAGTCCAGCATCATCGGTCCTATATTTCTTGTCCAACGAGTCCCACAACTCTTTCGCAGTCGTAGCCACTGCATAGACGTTGTATAGGGAGTCATCTAAGGCGTTCAGAATATAATTCCGGCACATGAAATCATTATGATTCCATGCGTCTAACACCGCCTTTTCTTGCACGTACTGTGGATTTACCACAGGTGCAGCGTCTTCTTCGTTTTCAGCGTCTTCATCGTTCCCGTGAATCTGGGGTTCTGCCGTCACCTTGGGCGGGAACTCTTTCAGGTACGTCACCAGATTCAAGGTCGTCAGGTAGAACATCATCTTTTGCTGCCAGCGTTTGAATTCGGTCCCGTTGAATTTTGCAGGACGTTCAACGTAGCTGCTGCCTGGGAGCGGGATAGCAATAGGTATCGCTGCCATCGATCAGACAAGATATCGTGCTCGATTATATCGCCCCGATTATACACGTGCTCTCGGGTTACGGCGATCGTCCCCAAGATACAACGACTTCTTTAACTTCGGGATCGCAGCACTACGACTCGAAGTTTTCCGGCGAATCTACTCGGAACTCTGAACTTTCTTGCACTTGCTAGGGAACAGGGTGTGTTTGCTAGAATGCTATGAATGCAGGACTGGAATGAATGAATTTTCCAACTCAGTAGGGGGTCTATTTATAGCTTTCCAAGTGCTGCAGGGGCTGAATCAGAATTAATGCAACCTTTGGGCTTCTGACCGTTTTGACTTTTGGGGCCAGAATGCGAAAGGTCGCAACTTCTGGACTGATTCGTAAGTTGGAAGCTTCTTGACCCACCGTGACCCGTCGGTTCGTATCCTCGGGTCGGGTCGGTTCAGTCCAACGGTCACGATCGCGCCTTTCCGCGATCCGGTGCACCCCACTGACCCAACGGGTCATGCCACCTCAGCCTTATCCTGCTCAGCGCTCAGTCAGCGCCACGTCGTCTTCACTTGTACACGTGTCACCTGACACGTCACCCGGACCACCACGTCAGCGGTGACATCACCGTCACCGCTGCCTCATCGGAGAAAAATTTCGGGCTCCTCAAAGCTCCTCGCTCCGATGCGCCCATTGCGCACTTGGCACGGCTCGGTGTCGGGCACGGCCTCGGGCTCGGGCTCGTCGGTGCGAGGCACCTCCTCGCACTTGGGTTATTCCCGAGAGCAAAACCCCCTTACGTGGGCCCACTAAGCCCTCATAGCCCAACCACTTGGGCAAGCCCTTTTGATACAACTTCATAAGGCAACTATATATATACAAGTGAAAATGAGATAGATTAACCAATGTGGGACAAATTCTCCTTTCATACACTTGGTTTTATTTTTCTATCTCTTTATTGGGCCAACTTCGAAAATTAATTTCTCATTCACCCGATATCGGTTTTGAGCTAATTAATAATCGATAGATTCCCCTCGAAACGTAGAATATGAATCTTTCATCAATTTTGGGTTTCGACCGACGACGGCTTCTCGATTTAATTAAAATCGGTTAGCTTTCCTTATTGGATCAAATACCCATTTTTGGGCCCAAAGCCCAAATCCAACAGCTACATGCTTGTCAACTTTTCATAGTCTTAAAACCGATAATGTGCAAAACGGTAAGCTAAATGGTTCAAGTTATTTCTCGTGTTTGGATATAAGTTGTTGCTTCCTTCTGCATCACAGTAGCATCAGCAACCTTTTGGTGCGTGAGATGTCGAAATTTTTGACACAGAAACTTACGAATCTAAGAAGTCTAAAATCTTTTAATGAGCGGTAGGGAAGACATAAACACATGCATTAATTAACAGTACGAAGAAGCAAACATGGAAGGATTTACGATATTAGAGTGAAAAAGATTCCAGAAAAAGTTACTGAACTGGCAGTTCGGCTACTGGACAGTTCGGTTACTGGACAGTTCGGTTCCTGGACTGGTCGGTTCCTGGTGCAGTATTTTCCTGGTAGTATATTTTCTTGACCTTCAGATCTCTCTCAACCAACTCTCAGTGTCTTGGAAAAGTTTCTCCGTGAGATGTCACTAGCCGCATCTTGATTTCGATTAGTTGAGCAGCAATATCTCTCATATTCATCCTCTTACCAGGTAACTTAGCAGAGCAACTAATTCCCAACTCCAAAATAGAAATTATACAATGCAATAGTTTCTCATTGAAGTTGTTTTCGTCTTCTGAGATGATCAAATTAGCATCAACGACTTGAACTACTTCATCAGGCAATGAACCATTTACCCAATCCCTGAGCGTTATGTCTCCTGAAAACATTTCATCACTCGGTCTCTTCCCCGTAAAGGTCTCCAGCAGCATTATGCCGTAGCTATACACGTCGCATCTCCTGGAAACTATGCCTTCCGAACCATATTCTTCAACTCACATGTTTATTGTTTTATCAAAGTCAAACATATTGACGCAGAAAGAATATGATATATCACGATAAAAATAAATATATATTTAAAAGGTCAAGTATGTATGCATACCTGGAGCCATATAACCGAGTGTTGCAAGAGTCCTAGTGTGTGTCATGCTTTCTCCTTCGTTCAGGTACTTTGTAATGCCAAAATCGCTAATATGGTCCACCATATCTTCGTCTAGGAGGACATTTTCTGGCTTCAAATCACAATGAATCACTGCCTTCGAACAACCATAGTGGAGATATTCCAATGCACTAGCAACATCGATCATAATGCTGAGTCGTCGCATGATGTCTAAAGATTGGTTTTCAGAATACAAGCACCTCTCCAAGCTGCCATTTTGCATGTATTCTAAAATGATGGCCTTGAATTCTTCATTCGTGCAACTGCCGAGGACTTCAACGACATTCCTATGACGGAGATTTCTCAAAGTTTCGCACTCGACTTCAAAAGACCTCAACGAACGTTCTAGTTGACTGTGAAACACTTTCACGGCCAATGAGGTTCCATCTATTAGAACGCCTTTATAAACCGAACCGAAACTTCCTTTCCCAAGTAGATTATTTTCGCTATAATTTTCCGTAGCATGCAATAGCTCATAATAAGAGAATCTTATGGGTTGTCCTGCTGCAGGTGTGTCGGAAACAATTGGATGTGTCATTTTTCTTCGATGTCTCATCGCTGCATAGGCCAAGCAGCCAATAAAAAGTAAGGCTCCGATTCCTATAGAAATGAGTAATGGTTGGAGTATCTTCTTCTTTGCACTCTGTTGTTGAGATTCATGGCAAGGTAAAACCTTAAACCTTGAGGGGCCACACAATGCAGCATTGAACATGAACGATCGACTCGTGAAATTTTGAAAAGATCCATTGTCTGGAATCTCTCCAGATAATCCATTGAAAGAAACATTGAAATATTCAAGATATTTTAGAGCCTCCAGAGACTTTGGGATCGTTCCATTGAGTTTATTGTGAGAAAGGTCCAAATAAACTAAACTGGACATGTTTCCAATGGACTCTGGGATCGGGCCATGGAAATTGTTACTGGCCAAGGAAAGATTAAGTAGTTGTGTTACCCCCCCTAATGTTCTAGGAATATCACCAGATAATTGATTCATCGACAGATCGATAAATATCGCGTTCTTTAAATTTTCTATTTGAGGTGACAATGGGCCTATTAAAGAATTTGAGGAAATGGTAAGATTTAACAGATCTTTTAAGTTCCAAAGGCTTGAAGGTATGCTTGAATTCAATTTGTTGTAATCGAGATATACCTCTCTTAAAGATGATATATTTCCCAAGCATTCTGGTATTGGACCTGTCAGTTGATTGGCACTCAGATATATATTTCCCAGACTCTTTAGTTGACAGAGTTCATTTGGAATGAGTCCTTTTATTCGGTTGAACGTGAGATAGATCATTTGAAGGCTCTGTAAGTTGTGGAATGTTGTTGGAATCTCTCCGGTCAAAGCATTACCACCTAAATCCAATGATATCAACCTTGTTAAATTACCAATTTCATTAGGAAGGTTACCTTTGATGCCACAACTATAAGCATCCAAAATAGTGAGAGAAGATAGATCTCCAATAGATGTAGGAATGACAGCATTCAGTGGATTTTGGGAAACTGCCAAACGAATCAAGTGACTGCAATTCACTAAAGAGTCGATGAAGCTCAGTTCAGATTCAGTTGTAAAGCCATTTCCAGCCAAGTTCAAGGCTTGTAAGAGTCTTAAATCCCCTATGGAACTTGGAATTGGACCAGTCAGTTTGTTGTAGGAAATGTCCAAAAGAGTAAGTTTGGAACAGTTTAAGATATAGGCTGGAAAACCTCCACCGAAGTCATTAAGATCAAGATAGAGCTCTTCAAGATTCGGCGTGAAATAACCCAATTTTGATGGAAGATCACCCGAAAGTCTATTTACTGCAAGTTGAATTGTCCTCAAACTGGTTATGTTATATATATTTGTAGGCACCGAACCACTTAGACGATTGGCCCCTAAGTACAGAATCTCAAGCTCCGCAAGTTCGCCTAATGCATGTGGTATCTCACCTGCATAACATATGGAGGTTAGTGCCGACATAATAGAACAGTTGGAACTCAAATATGAAATGATTGACTGAGAAATAAATGGAATATATACCGACAATGTTGTTAAATGATAGGAATAGGGATTGAAGCTTAGAACACAATGAAATATTTGATGGGATTTCTCCATATAGCTCATTCCTAGCGAAAGAAAGTCGTTTGAGTAATGGAAGGTGAAGACACATATCATCTGGAAGTGCATCAGATAACTTATTCTGCGCCAATCCTAAAATTTGAAGTGTTGATATGTTGAAGATGCTTGACGGTATCGACCCAGTAAGCCGATTTGATTGGAAACTCAAACGACTAAGATTATGAAGATTTCCAATCCATTCAGGCAAACCCCCTTCAATAAAGTTGTCAAACATATGGAGTAATACCAAACTTGTCAAATTAGCTAGTGAAGAAGGTAGAACGCCTGAAAGCTGATTGGATTTCATGATCAGCTGTTTGAGACCACGAAGATTTCCTATTGATTCTGGAATCTTACCTTGGAGTGAGTTGAAGGACACGTCCAAAGTGTCGAGCTTCGATTCGTTAGTAAAAGAGCCGAGAAACGAATCCAAACTTGTAAAGCTGTTGTTGTTCAGATGTAAGAACTCGAGGCGGTGCAAGGATGCAAACCAAGAAGGGACCTCACCGTCGAAGTTATTTTCGCTGATATTTACGAATCTCAACCTTCGCAGGCGTGACAAATCTCCTGGAATCATTCCGAAGAAGTTATTGGCTGTAATGTCGAGAGAGATGAGAAAAGAGAGGTTTCCAAGTTGGGGCGGGATTTCACCAGTGAGATCCATGTAAGATATATCCAAATAAGCTACTCTGTGGTGACGTTTCCCGCAAGTAACTCCAACCCAGCTGCAAACCGGCGACGCGGAGGTCCAGTTTGGCATGATAATGTTGTGAGGATCTGAAGTGATTTGAGATTTGAGAGATAGAAGGGCTGACTGATCAGTAGATGCTGATAAACATGTAAAGAAGTTAGTTAAAAATAAGGTTGCAAAGATTCGAACGTAAATGGAGTTTCCTTCTTCCATAATGAGAAGATATAATACTCTCGAAATGTAGATGTGCGAATGAATCTGATAACATGCATGTTCGTGTGGTTTTTATAGCACTTGTGATCCACAAATGCAATACAGTGTGACCCAACACTAACTTGAAGAAAATCAAGATTGGTAAAATGACTTGTCTAATAATGACGACGACCAAGACCAAATAATGAGGAAGCAATAGAATAAAAATGACAAGAGATGATGGGGAATTATTATCATTCCACAGCTTGAAAAGTATACGGCAAAGAATAAGATTGCGAACTTCCAATAAGAAATTATCACGACGATAATATTTGCTTATTTGTGAACTATCAATTAGCTCGTTGGTGTAATAAAGACTGTGGCGACGACGACCAAGACCAAATGAGAAAGAAAACGAAAGTTATTATTGGTCCCACAAGTAACAATAAGAAATAACTCTATCTTCACTATATAATTCTTCATATTCACTAGTAGATCATATATCATAGGCGAGGATTGTTATAAATGATTGGAGTATTTTATAGTGTTTAATAATTAAGTTATCTTTATTTAGGAACTTGAATGTAATATATGTAAAGTTAAGAACTTACTTGTAAATATACCAATATATGATTGGTATATATAGGGCAAGTATGTGTGATTAACACACAACTTGAGTAGGATCTTTCTCTCACTATAATATCTCTCTCACCCTTATCTTAGTTAGGATTTAATTGTAGAGAGAGAAATGCTTAATTGTAGAGAAAGCTTGGAGTGTTTAATGGAGGTTGATTGAGAATTTATCCAAGAGCTTCCGCGCGTGTATGATCAAAATAATTCTCGATTGATCTATGCTCGAGTTCATCGTTGGATGTTAAAAACGGACCTAACAATATACGGTATATACGACGGTTTCTCGGCGACCTCCAGAACCCCGATGCACATAATTGAGTTATGGGTGACGGTTATGTATAATTATAGGCGATGATTGTTTGATAAAAACCGTCTCCTATGCGTGTGAAAATGTTGCCTTTTGATGTAGTATAGGCAACAATATTTAAGGCACAACAGTCACCTATAATGTGATATAGGCAACGGTTGTTTTACAACCATCACTTTGTTTGTATTTTTTTTATTTATTTTTTTGATATCTCATCAAACCTGTACAAATCTCAATCTTCAGAGCCGTGACAAATCTTCCGGAATCAACCCAACAATTTTTCCCAACGATACAATCCAACGACAAACAAATTCCAACAAAACAAAGTTCAACTATTCAACAAAGTAATACGCAAGGAAGTTTTTAACTATTCTATCAAATTACTCAACTTACTCTACTATAGAACGGCATTGAGGTACTCAGCCCACATCTTCCGTATCTTTTGAATGGATGCGTCGTTGTAAGTGATGTCTTCTAATATATCTATATCTATATCTGTACTATTATAAAAGCAGCAATATGGCCAGTTTATCTTCCAGGTAACAGGTTAATTTTCAGTTGGTGATCTCCTTTAGGCAATATGTTAATAGCAGGTTCCAGTTTTATTAATATACTATCAATATTTAAATGCTAAACATATGTTCTACTATTAACATAGTATAGTATTATCATATAATGTAAACGTAGTGGGCAACGTGTAAATGACTTAGGAGGGCCACGAAATATTCTCATTATTAATAATCCCTTGGTGTCACTCAATTCCCTATGTCACTATAAATTTCTTGGAAACCGAAAAGTGTGGTTTCATTATATTTTTGACTCCATTCTCAGATTTTACCTTTAGGTTAGACGCATGTTACCTTCAATCTGCTCTGGTCAAGGTAAAATAAAAAGTCTTTTCCTTTCTTATTGGCTTATATTTTTTATTTTCCTTCAAGATTTTTCCTTTTTTTGTGTTCCTGCAATTGTATAGTGTAACTGTTATAGAGAAAATTGGTTGAGATGCTATCACAGAGCTTATCATTTGTTTCCTTACGTCTCGGATGTGTTTT
This sequence comes from Lindernia subracemosa, assembly GCA_028392965.1. Lineage (NCBI taxonomy): Eukaryota > Viridiplantae > Streptophyta > Magnoliopsida > Lamiales > Linderniaceae > Vandellia > Vandellia subracemosa. The sequence goes on along the minus strand of JAQPCC010000092.1, from coordinate 615,472 downwards.
ACTGTAGCAGTCTTCCAAAATTTATAAAAGGGTGTTCATATTTGAAAATTTTCCAGCATGTAAAGAGAAGCTCACCGAGCAAGAAAGGGGTTCGAAACCCTTAAACCTTCCCTTTCTATCCCCAGCTAAACATGAATGAACAGACCATAAGAGTGTCGACATTATTTAGGGAAGAAAAACTGGGGATGCTATTGTCTATCTTTCTTCATCACTCATGTTTTCTGCAACATTTATGGATTTTCTTACCCGAAATTTGTTTATTGTAAGAGATTAGGAGTTACCTGGGTGACAGTTTTGAAATTCCTTTTTTATTCACAGTATTAATGAGTGTGGTCTGTGAACTTGATGGAGAGTTGCTATAGTGTAAGAGACATACTATATTGGATGTTCAGATCCTGCGCTTGAGGTATGCTTACTTCCTGATTTATTTCAAGATTGAGTTTCTCATTTACATCTTCCTTTCGTAATAAAATAATCTAACATTCCTTCTATCATATGAAGTGCATCCCTTTGGGTGAGAGAGAATGCCCAAGTTGTTGCATGTAACCTCAATCCCCTGAAAATACCATCCATTATTAGGCTGAGTTGAAGGAGGTTGTTATCTATCGGGAGCCTGAGTGAAATAAGACATTTTCTCTGCTATATAGTGTGTGTTTCCATATAAGGTTTCCCTTTAACCTACTAGTTTGCCGTATTTCCCAGAATCAATATTTGTAGAATACTTATCTTTCTCGTATGTTGTATTTGAGTGTTTGGCCTGTTGGCCTGCATAAATTCTCGGTGAAGTTTGCATATTATATTCTCACACCCCATCTAAGATCCAATTTCGTCCGTGTTAGGAATATTCTTTTTGTTAAAAAAAAATATACTCATCATTCAGCTTTGCTTTCTTGTGTTGCCTCAGCATGCAGCGTGACTTCGTTAAAGGGTATAATGCGCTCAGATTTCTTCGTTCAAGTATACATAAAAATTTGTGTTCATTCGATGTCATGAAGCCTACATTTGATTTTTTTTTTTTTTTCGGAATGTTGATAGTGATTGTAAGTACATAGTTTTACATCTGGGCCGATTTAGAAAAGTTTCTGTTGACCTTTTTGGTCCTATGCTTAGGAGAGTTTTGATTATTCCAAGTAATTATGTAAAATGGAGGGTACAACTTAGAAAAGTCGATATGTATGATTTATGATGTTTAAGCATGTACGAATATTCGACTAAGTGCTTAAATGTGAATAAATTGTTAGATAGTCGAATATATGTGATCTTGTGCATTACTGGAATATTATAGTGATCACCTGGATATGAACGTTTCGTATGAATGGAATATCATCATGTGCTAAATATGGAAAGCTGTTGTGCTCTACATGGAATATATGAGATTCTGTTTATTTTAAGAATAAAGTATTCCTTGATATCTCACATGTCACACACTGTGCTTATATGGAAATTCCGTGTGTTATATATGGAATCATTCTGTGACATGAATGGAATCACACTGTGTGCTATATATGGAAAATATATTCTGTCAAATGTGATATATGAGCTGTATACGAGATCAATCTATTTTAGGAAAGAATTTCATGAGATATCCGTTTGTGTGCATCTTGATTGACTTAAGAATCAGAAGATCAATTGCATATCTTTCCTTGTGCGTATTGATTTTCATATTATGGAAAGTAGTTAATTGATTGAGCTTATTATGGTAAGATGCTGACTGGAACTATATATGGAATGTATTTTGAATCGGATGAGATCACCATGCGTGGTAAGTAGTTCCTGTAAATATGGTAAGAGATCATGCATGACCGTTGTGCTTTATTGGTTTATTTTTGGCATGATCTTGTGAAGTTAATGCACGTTATTCTTGAGCATATCTTTGCATATTCTATGTGCTTAACTTTCTATGTGGAGTGACGAAGCTATAATCGGCTATAAGAAGAGGATCACTTCACGTCAAGGGTAGAGACAAGACGATTGAGCCGAAGAACGAATTCCTTTGAGTGTTGAGCGTTAACTTGCGAATTATTCGTTGTTCTGCTAGTGCTTAAATTTGCGAATCCATACCCTTGAGCGATAACCCTTTAGAAACCTTCTGAAAATCTGTCTTCGGACTTGTTGATCGCACAAGGAGGCACGAGTGGAGTCTTCTGCACGCGAAGGAAAGAATCGGTGGATTCCGGGGTCCTTCGGTAGCGAGCTGTGTCCAGTCGGGGAGTGGTGATTCCCAGGGAAATGACATGGAACGAAACTCGGCGTGTAGCAGCCTAGGTGGTCTAGTGTTCATCGTGCTTCGGTTGTGTAAGGGTGACAATCATTTTGTAACCATAAACGGTAATATCTTAGTGATTGACTTGAAATCTTGAGGGACAAACCTCAAGGACTGGAGTAAACCCCGGTTGGGGATTAACCAGTATAAAAATCCTGTCTCACTTTACTTTCTGTCATTTACTTTCTGTGAGACAAACCCGAAACGTTTTTCAAAAACCCACGTGATATCTTTGGAACGTTTTTAAAGAAAAAGGAGATAACATTGATACTGCTCTGTTTTTCAAGTGATAACCATTTTTACAGTCTTATTGATATCTTCTTAAGAAAGGTATTTTCAAAGGAGAAAAAACCATAAGTTTTATAAGCCTAATTCACCCCCCCTCTTAGGCATATTTTTTACTTCAGTTTCTTTATTCTCTTGGCATTCGGACACAAACAAGAGGGTGTGTTCTGTGTTTTGTTTTTTCTATATAATCTAAGAGCTCTTGTTCTGTGTTTTCAAGTGGCAAAGTTGTTTCCTTTAACGTACTCGTGTCGAAGAACATATATAATTCGTCCCCATAGGTTGGTACTTCGCCCTAATTTTACGTATTGCACGAGTGTAAAAGAACATGATCCTTTCATCAGGTCAGCGGTTTACCAACTAGGGGTTTTATATACGTGCTCTTTTCTTAAAGATATAGCGTGTTGAAAAGTAATATTATTATGAGATTCATATTGGTCAAGCACATGAAATAAATGTTGTATGAAATTGTTTCGTTTTTTAAGATAGTTATATTTGACTGTGAATGATTACTTTGACTTGACGGTGATAGGTGAATGGTTACTTTGACAACGAGATTGTATTTGGTCGCAAAAAACCTTTTTTGTTTTAATTAACGTTGCAGGATTTACGATTCTCGCACTCAATTGCAATTTGTGAGCAGTTCTCATTGTATTTGTGGTATGCGTAGATACAAAATCACATCCTGAGACTTATTAGCTTCACAAGTGCTTAATGAATTTTTGTTTTTATACCTACTAGATAGAATGGTACGTGACCAAGAAAGAAAATATTCTTCGCTGGAACATCGTTTTACTTTGTGTTTTACTTTGTGTATAGGTACATTAATTGTTTTAACCATTCGATTCCGGGGTACGGTTACATAGATGCCGCACAACGTGCGGCCACGTCACCTAGTGTAACATTGAATAAGAATACTATTAAAACATATAAACATAAATTAAGAATTATTTGAAAATCCAGGAAGATAGTTTTTTTTCCATACCTCCAAGTTGCCTCTCTCGCTTCCGACACATCTGATAATATCGTACATATATCGCATGACGTAGAAGCCACACAATTCAGTACTGAATGGTTGTTGTGGCACAAAGTTTAACATATAATAAAATATAGTATGTTAATTATATGATATAAGAATGATAATACAAATTACATTCAAAAACCATAAAACAATGCGAACATTGCATGCTTTCCAACTAACATGGGATGCCTTCTTCTTATATTGAACCGCACCTACGAGAGTCGCCGTCTTTATTGCCCTGAAATTTCAAAGTATGTAACAAGATTATTATATAAAATAAAATTATTAATATCAAGTTTTATTTCGTATAATATACGTGTTTAGTCGGCCACGAATCCCTATCTTTCTAAGGCCAACCTTTGGTGCCAATCGATCGAACACAAATACAATCCAAACTCGATGACCAACAAAATGCAATGTTGCCTAAATAAATACATAAATTATTATGTTTAATAGAAATTATTAATATATGAAATAAAATATATTATATTCTTACCATTCACATTAAGGAGCAAAAAAATAATTGCATTACTAATATGAATCTCTGAAAGCCGCAGTCACGTAGTTAATTTATTATCGACATCATTCTCAAGTGCCATCAAACTTAGACGAGTTGGATTGAAGCACTGGAACTCCGATGACTCTTGACGAAGATATCTACTATAAAATTCATACGATAATCATTTCAAATTAATTATAAATAACTTGTAATGCTTGTTTCAATGAAAAAATGAAGATACCTCATGAATAATTGGATCATCGCAGAATTCAAACTCACGAGTTTAAATAAGTCCCGAATGTCCTTCACGTCGATGAACGTCTGGTAGTTCTCATGTCCCAAATTAGAGAATACATATTCCATTTTAAATACGAAAGATGTATTCAGTCGATCAGTGTGGAACGAGAGGGACTCGAACAAATACTGATAATGCTCGTCTAAACTACCAACAACTCTCGAATCTAGGCGTGCGATGTCATCTTCATTTGTCGGCACATTGGAGGACTTCATCGGTAACTTCCCTTTTCGTGAGAAATTCTTTAATGGGGAGGGAAAAAGCTACATAAGAAATAAAAATTTTAGTAAAAAAATTCAGTAGATCAATAGTTTATTTTTCTTACCGCATCCAGCGAATGTACCAACACTCTGGGCCATTGTACGGATCTGTTATGCACATCTCACAGCGTCACAAGCTATGTGATCGGTACTGGAAGGTGGACCCGCTCCATTCCGGAAGCAACGATATCGATGATAAATACCACCCTTCCTCTGAGTACAAATATTAAACTCATCTCTATTTCAAATGTTGGGTCCAGCCAGCTTGGGACACCACTACCCCACATCCCTCTACTAGTTGAAGAGCCAAAATAAGATAATAATGATATGCTAGCGTAATCAGTGACATTTTGGTTCTTGTTCTCTTTCTGGGTAGCTTGCCTATAAAAAGGCTTGGTCGAGCAGTTGTAAAACTCACCCCAATAGCAAGAGAAAAATGTAGTCCTAGTGCGAGAGAGTGTCGAAAGGGAACATATTCGGGTGAGTGAGAGCGAGTTTAGTTTTACTGAGGTAGTTGGGAATATGTACAAATACAATATCAGGGTGGGTAATGGATCTCGGGTTTGAATTTAAATACGTGCTTTAATTTGTATATTGTGGATGTAGGCGGTTTTGATCGAACCACGTAAACAACTTGTGTTCTCGCTCGGTGTCATTTCGGCTTTACGTATTATCCTGGATAAATTATCGCGGTGTCCAAATACCACCGACCGCTGGATCCGAATGTTTTAATAATTTTCCCAACAAGTGCTATCAGAGTCTAGCCTTGATGTATTCTGATTATGCTATGTGGTTGCAGTTCTGTCTGATCTTCCAAATCAGAAAAGCAAAAAAGTTGAGCGGTCCGGAGGAACTAGGTTCAATTAGTTGATACCTTGTGTCGAAAGTCTTTTTGACGGAGATGATCAGACTAAATACAGGTGTTTAAGTGGTGACGAGTTGGACGTTATTATACATCAAATTGGTGGTGGATCAACACGAAGATTCGAATGATTCGCATCAGAAATTTTTTTTGTTGATATTGTTGGCTAGTTAAGAGTCATTTATACACATTTATGAAGTGCAATAAAACTATGATTGTTTCATCTGCTTTTACATTGTGCGACTTGTAGCTCATTATCTTGCCAAACACCATGACTACGATAATGCGGGTCGATCTCCATTCTTCCAAAACTATGGTCGACTTATTGTTCGGCGATATTCATTAATGTAAGGAATGTTTTTTCCAAAAAAAAAAAGGCAAACTATTTTATACCCATCTAAGCAACGCTCTCTCACCGGGAAACAACAACGGCACAACGCACAAGGTTTTCCTCCTCACCAACTACGCCCTCCTCGGAGCAGCCACCAGCTGCATATTCCTCACCCTATCCCTCCGCCTCATACCCTCTCTCATCGGCTTCTTCTTCATCCTCCTCCACCTCACCACCATCGCCGCCTCTGTCTCCGGATGCTCCGCCGCCTCCGGCTGCCGAACGTCGGCCAAGATCCTGTACGGGACCCACATGGTGGCCACGGTCCTGACGGCCGTATTCCAGGGGTCCGTGTCGGTACACATCTTCACCAGGCCCACCGATTTCTTGGGCCGTCTAAGAGCTACGTGAGGGATGAAGACGGAGTTGCGATACTGAAGCTCGCCGGTGGGCTCTGCGTGCTCATGTTCTGCCTCGAGTGGGTTGTCTTGACTCTGGCGTTCTTCTTGAACTATTATGCCTACGTGGAGAGCGGTAATAACAATCAGCTTGGCGATGCGAGGGTTGGGGATTGCAGAGACTATGGTGGCGAGGAGGATTTGAAGACTGTCGTGGCCCGTTTAGGGTTGGTTGTTTCAGACTTTAAGAAAGAGTAATACTAAGCTTGGTGAGGAAATAATATTGCATTTATTCGTTCCATGTTTATTTGAACAGTTAATAATTGTTTGAGGCGATTGAGGTTTATCGCTGGCTGTAATACATAACAACGTTCTGTGATCTTGGAGAGCACATGAATATTGAATATAGGATTGTATTTGTCATAACACCTCATTTTACCCAGAAAAGAAAAAAAAAAAAAAAGAAAAACAGTAACCTTAATTAGATTTAAATTCCGGCATCCCTCGATTCGTAACTTGCTGCTCTTTAACGTGAGTATGACAAACGAATCAAGAAAGTCGATCTTGATGATGATTGAACCCAAAAACAGCAAAGAAAACAGAAAATGAAAACAAAGATATACGTGGTTCGGCCTCAATTTTAGGCCTACGTCCACGGACCAACAGAGCTTTTTTTATTAAACGGAAAGAAGGGTTTACAAGATTGTCACACCCTCTACGACTGTTGTAGGGCCACATCAATAATTTTGGCTTCTTTGATCATGCATGAAAATTAGACTCCATACTTTGTGAGGATTTCCGTCATCTAAAACTGTCTGCAACATGCATAAAAAATTAAGTTACCATGACGCAAACACGTGATATTTGGGACGGCCAACTAATCTCTCATTACGAAAATTCTCACCTCATTGCCGGCATTTAAGCGACGCCTATACGCGGATAATCTGACAGCAGTGACTGAGCCATCTGAAGAAATACATAAAGCCTCTAAATTTTGTTTATGATATTATCTTAAGACAATATTCGGCTTTCAACACTAACTTCAGCATAAGTAACTCAAAGAACTAATTCAGATGACCTGACATATATCAAAGCCATGAAATTCTTGAAACTCTTTTCTAAAAGGGAAAGACTTCAAGGATATATTCCCAAACCGAACATGGCACTTGATTGATGAAGTGACTAGAATGGTAGCAGTGATAAACAAAGAAACAGTGGCACAAACACACCTTACTAAAATATAATCATCTATTCCATCAAATGCAACAACAAGAAGCACCTTTCCGTACTTAAAATAAAAATATTTCACTCACAAAGCAAAAGCATTTTGCTGAGAAAAATCTTGGTCGTGCAGAGTCTATTATGCAGAATTCTCCTCTATTTAGTCTCAAAGAAGTTGAGGACTTACCTTGTCTGATTATCAAGAACACCAGCTACGACAACTGCTCAATAACATGGGAGTCTTTATCCCCGACAAAAAACTTGCTCAATACTCAATAGATAGATGATGATGTACATGGTTGTGTTAATATCCGCGAGTTCAGGAACATATACGAGACAGACAATGGAGGATGAACAAGCTGACAGAGAGGCTCTCAATGTGTTTGATCAGAATGGAGAAGAATTAATTATGGTCAATGAGCTGAAGCCTGTTCACAGGCTTCCTTTGGACTCAGTGAGAACTACCTCTGTAAGAAGACGATTACGAGTCAACTGCAATCATTCTTACCCAGCGATCCCCATGTCCATCTTCATGCATAAGTGCAGTTGCTTTAAGACAGGACTCAACATGCAAGACAAGGGATGGTTTTTATTATCTCCAGCAGTGAAAGTAAAAGCATTGTTTTCAATATGTACCAAACTGTAACCAGCAACTTTTTTTACACCTTTTTCCTTCATTAACAGCCTCATGCAGGAGGCTTCAGTCCACGAATCTTTAGCAGCATCAACGTATGATGCAAGTAAATAACCCGAAGCATTTGATGGCTCCAATTCAAGAATCTCAGAAACAGCATTATTACTAACTTTTGTAGTATGATAATTCCTACAGGCACTTAAAATCGCACCCCATGCACTAGCATTAGCTTTCAAGCCATTCGGAATACAGTTCATCATATCCAGTGCATCATCAAGATTCCCAGCCCTGGCCAGCAAATCAACAAGGCATGAATAATGTTCCGGCATTGTTTCAACATTATGCTGTTTTAGTAAACTTTCGAACACTGAAAGTCCTTCCATAACCAGTCCTCCGTGGCAACAAGCAGATAATACGGAGAGAGTTGTCACTGGATTAGGCTTCAAACCACGAACTTCCATTTCACAAAGCAAAGCCAGTGCAGCGTGTGGGAGCCCATTTAGACCACATGCAGAGATCATTGCGCTATATACGATAATATTCTTTGATAATATCTGATCAAAGGCCTTCCTTGAATTTTCTATTGCACCACACTTTGAGTACATATCGAGTATAACAGTTCCAATGACTACATCTGATGCCAGACCCATCCGTGCAGCAATTCCATGTGCTGCTTTTGATATACTAATTTCAGCATAAAGCCCACAAGCTTCGAGAAGGTTTAACAGGGTAATGGAATTTATCATTCCCGGTGAAATTTGCATCATCTTTGAATAAGTAGCAATTGCTCTAGCAGGCATGCCACAATAGGTGAAACTTGAGATCATTGTACTCCAAGTAATAGCATCTGCTTTGTTGTTTTCGGAGAATAGTCTCCACGAATAGATGATGTGATTGCACTTTGCATATGCATCGATCAATGAACTTGTAGCCAAATCATTCGACTGTATATCTTGACGAAAGAATCTAGAATGAGCAGACTTGCACCGACGCAGGTCTCCTAGGTGTTTACAAGTTTGAACTAGGTTTACTAGAGTTACCTCGTCTGCATCAAGTCCCGAATTTCTCATGTCATGGAACAATGTCCATGCACCGACGTACTCTTTGTTATGAACAAATCCAGAGACTAGAGAATTCCATGATACTAAGTTCTTTTGAGGAATCTCGTTGAATGCTTCAATGGCAGAATTGAGATCACCACATTTGCAATAGAGATCGACCAGAGTGTTCAGTACGAACAAATCACCATTTAAGCCTCTTACAATAACATAGCTATGAATTGATTTTCCGACACCTATGTCACCTAATCTAGCACAACCTCTGAGTACAATTACCATGGTCTTACCATCTGGTCTAACTTCACAATCCGATACCATCTCCCTAAATATCTTCAAAGCAAAGAATATTTCATCGTTGTGCACATATCCTCCAATCATTATACTCCCCGAAATAACATCTTTATCATAAATTTCGCTATAAAGTTTCTCTGCATAATCCATTCTCATGTCTGCATATAACCCCAACAGAGAATTTTGTACTGAACTAAGGCTCCAAAACCCACTTCGAATCAAGTAACCATGAAATGTCAGGCCATGTTCGTAAGATCTAAGACCGTGGTAGGCTTGAATCATATGAACCAAAGTAGAAACGTTAGGTTCAAATCCAAACGACCTAGCTTTAACAAAAAGGTCCAACCCTTCTTCAAGAGCACCACTATCAATATGTGCACGAAGAATAATGTTCCACGAAACAGAATCTTTTGCCTCGATGCAGTCAAAAACGTTCACAGCGCAGCTAAGCAGTCCGAATTTCGCATAGAAGTCCATCACCGAATTTTCCACAGAACAGAATGATTTGAACCCATCTTTGATAAGGGACGCATGAACAGACTGTCCGAGTCTAAATGACGTAAGAGCCAAACAAGCCTTGAGAATTTGCGAGAAAATGGAGTGATCTGTAACTTGACCTCCCACTTGTTTTAACTCTACGTAGTCATAGAGAAGCTCCTTAAATGTACAAGTAGACAATGCTTTTATCTTATCATGAAAAATTCGAGCATTGCTGCGTGGTCGAAGGACTACAGAGCAGCACATAGCAGGAGAACTCAATTCCCTCAAAGAGAAACAAAAGGATCAGTTAAAAACGGAAAGAAATCAACATGATACAGATTCGTGAATGCACTGATGACCTCATAATCCAACACGATAGCAGCAACATAAGGTTGGTGGCCAGAACCTATTTGACCTAAATATCAAATACCTCTTTCGACCATTCATGCAAACAGTTTGTGGGCATGATATCAGGCAGTGTCTGCTAGACTCATGTTCGCAACCGGGAAATTATAATCAGCAGTCCCAGTAAAAATATCACCCGACAAAAGCACAAAATACTATATAGGTGGTTAAAAATGCTATTTTTGGAAAGAAAAAATAAATACTATATCTTCCAAAGAAGTTGAAATGGAGAAATTTGAAAAAAAGGGATCGAAACCTATATTTCTTAAGCATGAGGGATTTTATTGAAAAGGACAAAAATGCCCTCAACTAATCTTGAGTAAAAGTCATTAAACATTACTTAACGAGCTCATTAACGTAAAGCGTAATAATTATCTCATCGAATGAAATCAAAACCGAAACTCGAAAACTGTCAAAAATTCCTATAATACCCTCATCGAAGCTTATATGCAAGTTCACATCACTTAATCAATTCCGAAGTTCTTCGTATTCAAGTCGAAGCTCGAAGACGTTCATCGATGAAATCAAGACCCATGTGATAGCTCGGAAGCACGCAGACCAATCCAAGACCTGTGTTATTGCTTGAAAGTACGCCGACTAATCCAAGACCTGTGTGATTGCTCGGAAGCACGCGGACTAATCCAAGACCCATGTGATAGCTCGGAAGCACGCGGGCCAAATCAAAACTCGTGTGATAGCTCGAAAGCACGCGGACCAATCTAAGACCGTGTGATAACTCGGAAGCACGCGGACCAATCTAAGACCGTGTGATAGCTCGAAAGCATGCGGACCAATCCAAGATCCGTGTGATAGCTCGGAAGCACGCGAACCAAATCAAGACCCATGTGATAGCTCGGAAGCACGCAGATCAACGTCAAGATTTCTCGAAGAAACATTCAAGAATACATCTTCACCAAACCTTAAAGGCGTTAAGTTCGTGATCAAGCCTAAAAGCCCACGAAGAAACGTCCAAGAAAGCCTCCTCAAACAAATCTCAAGTTCAAGCGTTAACTTCATGAATAAGCTCAAAAGCCCACGAAGAATCGTTCGAAGCAGGCCTCTTCAACAAAAATCAAGTCCAAACGTCAAGTTTGTGCTCAAGCTCAAAAGCTCATGAAGAAACGTTCAAGCGATCCTCTTCACCAAATTAAGTTCAAGTGTTAAGTTCGTGATCAAGCCCAAAGGCCCACGGGGAAGCATCCTAGAAAGTCCCTTCAACAAATCAAGCATTAACTTCGTGATCAAGCCCAAAAGCCCACGAAGAAACGTTCGAAGCAGGTCTCTTCAATAAAAATCAAGTTCAAGCATCAAGTTCGTGATCAAACTCAAAAGCCCATGAGAAAATATTCAAGTTCAAGCATTAAAGTTCATGATCAAGCCCAAAGGCCCACGAAGAATCGTCCGAAAAAGGCTCTTCATCAAATTTTAAAGACGTTTATCAAGATTCGTGATCAAGTCCAAAGGCCCACGAATAAATGTTTAAGAAGGCCCAAATTCAAAGAAAGTCAAGATCAAGAATTTCCCGCTAAGTCATTCAAAATTTATTAATTTGAAGAATCAGAGGAACAAATAGAGATAGAATCCACTAAGTTAATTTCAAATCATATCAAATTCAATTTGTACTATTTTTCTTGATTATTTGATTTTCGCATAAAAGAAAATACGCTACAGTCCCATTACATACAAGTTTTAGATCGCATCCGAAGATTTCTTACTAGTAGGGAAATGGAGGAGATGGTAAGCGCCACACAGTTTGATAACCTGATCGTGGTTGCGGGTAACCATTGCAATTCGAACATGATGTTGTAGTATCTGATAAATCGTCAAGTCGAATACTGTTCTGGCTCGGAAGAGTTCTAGATGGTTGTACGCGAGCGCAATTTTCATTGGTAGAGTATTGTTTAGTCAATGGCCTTCACTATTCGGCCATCGATGATGATCAAAACCTTCCATCATCGAATGAGTTTGCTGAGAGACACTTCCATGATATGGTTTTGTGCCCTTTTATTAATGTTAATCATTGTTCTCCTTCATTAGTTTACTTACTATTTTCTTATTTCTTTCAGGTAAGGATAGACTATACTTAGAAGATTTGGAGGAGAAAACTGACGGGGGTATGGAAGATGGGACCGGCACCGAGCTGAACATTGAGAAACTAAAGATGGCAGCACTTTATTTTGTTGTCAGTGTACTAGGGCCACGAAGAGTAAAAAATTTGGTCGAAGTGAAGAAGGAGTGGATCAGGTTGGTTGAAGACTTCGACAGCTTCAACGAATATCCTTGGGGGAATTGCGTATGAGGAAGCGATCTTTGGTCTAACAAAGACCTAGTTGATAAATGTAGGATCGTAACTCAAAGGGAAAGTGCTACGGGGACCTGTGATATTAGTGGCTTTGTCGATCCGCTTCAAATAAGTAATTCTCTTCTTTTTTAAGTTATTTCTCCATTTAACTTATGTTTTTGAATAATTTTAATTTTATATAAATATTCATTTTACAAATTCTTGCCTATGAGTATTGGCCGGGTGTCGGGCAAGCATTTGCAAGGAAGAGAAGGGGGAAGAGATTCTGATACCTCGGATGTGTCGCTGGATCGCCAAATTTCATGGAAAGAGTCAATCCCCATCGTGAGAAGCATTGGAGAATGCCTTTAATGGTGTTTCGATGGAGGTAAATTTATGTTTATTTATACACATTTCTTTATTCATATTGATAATTAACTAATATAAATTCTCAGGATGTGCAATGTTGGCTTGTGCCCTCCGACGTCGAAGTTTATTCGACGCATTGGGGCACAATTGCAAATTTGGAGGGCAGCAAGGATGATGTTGTGGCCCAAAGAATATTGGAACATCTTCGTGAAGGGAATGCAATTTACTGCACGAACGATCATTTAACGGCACCACATCATCAAGAGCGCATTGTGCCGTCTTCTTCCCATCATCAAGAGCGCATGTCGTCTCCTCCTCACGAGCCATTAGATCATGATACACAGTCCGATGTAGGCAATCCTCCTCTAAACTCAGTTATTGCCAGATTGGATAGTTTGGATGCACAAGTTAATGATACGCGGATGAGTGTTAGGCAAATAGAGTTGGAGCTTAGGGAAATACGAGTGACATTGCTTGAGGATGCGTATAATTTAGGTTTATTTTTTATAAATTTATATTATTCTCTATTTCAACATAACACTCTACATCTCAGTTTTAGGTTTTGCAAAGTTAACGAGGGGTGTAGATGATTCCGACCAGCCGAGGGTTGTAGTTGCTGCCGAGCAGTCGGGGGGTGGTGTAGATGTTGACGAGGAGCGGGATGTAGCCGTAGGGGTCGAAGAGCAGCCGGAGCGGGATGTAGATACATGAGATTAGCCTAGGGTTGTAGATGTTGTCGAGGAGTCGGGGGATGTAGCCGTAGGGGTCGGAGAGCAGCCGGAGGGGGCTGTAGATGCAGGAGATCAGCCTGGGGTTGTAGACGTTGTTGAGGAGTCGGGGGTTGTAGCCGGAGGGGTCGGGGAATGTAGGGGCCGGGGTATTGAGTACGCCTCAATACTACAAATGCCGCACAAGGGAGCAACCTGAAGGATTAAAGAAAAAGCCCAGATGTTTGAGTTCTCCATAAATGGCGTTGCCCGACTCGACACCTCGTTCGAAACCTCGCCTTTGGAACTTTCATTCACACATGGAATGGAAGATGTCACAATGGAAAGGTGTAAATAAGTGGTTGGGATCTATGAGAGGCAGTGAGGAAAGGCCCAGCATACTACGAGCTTATAATAAAAAAATTCTTTGCCGGCCTACTCGCGTCTTGTAATAAAAAATGAGCTGGGATCGATGGAATCTATTCACACGGACAGCAGTTTTAAGAAGAATTGAACTTAATATATTATAGGTTCATGTTATCCTACCCACTTGGGTATAACCTAAGTGTGTTGGAATTGTGACATGTATCCCATCCTAAAAATGGTGCTGAAATCAACACCTTGGATTGGGAAGGTGTGATACATGTCACAATCTTAACTCACTTGGGTATAACCCAAGTGGGTAGGTAAGAAAAAACCTATATTATAACGAACGTCAAAATTCCGAACTAGAAGGCTTGACTGTGCGTAATATTCAAATAATCCGTTCACATTTACCTTCCTAACCCACCTAAATGATAATATACTCGAAAGGTTGTTAGAGAAAAAAAAAATGGGTCCTTGATTTAAAAAAAAAAAAGGAAAGAAAGGTTGTTAGAGAGGAGACAATCAAGCCGGCGGTTATTGCTTCATATATTTCTTGCAAGCTCTCGTCTAACCCAAGATTTGCAGGTTAAAAAGAAAAACAAAATAAAATAAAAAAGAGCTATATTTCATGGCTTACAACTCAGAGTCCCTCTTGAGAATTTTCGATGATATCATCCAAGCTCATAATAGAACTGATCATCATTACAACGATCAGCTAGAGCCCATCTTCAAAAAGGTTTCTTCTCTAAAGCAACTTCTCGAAAACAAATTGCAGTTAAGCGGCCAGCAGCACATTGAAGCTTTAGAGAGCAAAATCAGAGACGTATGTCACGATGCAGAGAGCATCCCCGATATGGTCGAGCAGATGCGCACCAAACCCAATGATGCCACCCTCGAAATCTTCTTTGACAGCTTGAGCAGAGTGGCGGAGAAACTGCGTTATATAGTCACAAAGTTGATGGAGATCAACGATCGATGATGGATCAATCCCTCCGTCTATATCTAATCCATCCAAGCAAGGTACTGTGGTGGGACTTGATGAAGATATGCTTAAATTGAAAGAACGACTAACAAGTCGAACAAACAAGCACCAAGTGATACCTATAGTTGGGATGGGTGGAATAGGCAAGACGACTCTAGCTCGAAACCTCTATGAAGATCCCTTGATCTGCTCCCATTTTCACGCCCATGCTTGGGTTACGGTATCACAAGACTATAACTTGAGAGCGATGCTATTGGATCTTCTCAGATGCATCGTTGGCAAACTTTCTGATGAAATTAAGCAAGCGAGGAACGATGAATTAGCGCATAACTTGTACCAAAGCTTGTACGGAAGATGGTATCTGCTTGTTGTTGATGATATATGGAGTTCCCAAGCTTGGGATGAGATAAAACACTTCTTTCCCAAAGAGAACCAAAGGAGCCGCATACTGTTGACTTCGAGGG